>RBNK01000633.1:0-22529 GCA_003990785.1 Endogone sp. FLAS-F59071
AAAGATATTGCTAATGAATGTATATAGAATATTAGTACTTAGTAGACTAGGAGGTATAAATAAAACTCATCTTATACTTTGATATTGCTATCTCAATGAAGCTATATATAACTTTATATTCTGACCAACAGTTAATAGCTAGAATACTTATATTATAAACTGGCTGATTATTTGGATCTTAAAAAGAAGATTATAAAGGAAAAAGACTCTGAGCTGAAGGTTATTAAATGAGTTCTTGATTGGTTTTAGAAAAGAAGGAATTAGCTACTACCTTTAGATAATGCTGATAGTAACATAAGTAAGAAGATATTTGAACTATTGCTATATAGAAGGTAGCATCATCTTTACTACTTATTAATATATTCCTCTAACAAGATTTACATTGATAGGTACATAATGTTGAAATTATTAGCTTATTATATCTCTCTCTCCTATCAACAATTGATTGTACATCACTCAATTATGGCTTAGATGATCTTTGTCTGTATCGACCAATCATATATTAGCATTAATAAATATACGCATATTTGGCTTTATGAGCTAGTATGCTCTTTACCCCCAAACACACATTCAAAGATCAAAACTTCAACAGGTTATGAGCTCCAAGCCACTCAAATTACAGCTCGACAACTTGAGATCTATGCAATCATAGCAATTACAACTGCAATTACAGTAAGCATTTATTTAACATTGTAAACAATGCATCAAACAATGCAATAAACAATGCGACAAATGATACTGCAATAAAGTAATACAATAAACAACATGTAACAACATAACATTCAATGATGTGACATAATGAAATAGATAATCTATACACATCATCATTAGCAACAAGATCGACAAGATTGCAATCTAAATTAAAAACAGACAATAGATATCAACCCCCTGATGATGATAATGAAGAATTGGATGGCAATTATCAGAGCAATATAGGATTCAGCCTCGATCGACAGGAACAAATAGCTATAACGATCAGAAATCAGGAAGATAAATTAGATACACTGGCAACCCTATTGGGCGAATTGATGGCAAAAATTGACAAAACAAATGCATCACTCAGCATACTAACCAATCAGAATACAGCTACAGAAGGCAATACACCACAAATACAGATATAATCACCATCACTAACAACATCAATAAAGCTTAACGATCTGGCAAAGGAGTACCTGAGATTGATTAACAAATTTGATGGGTCAGGAGGTGCACCTAGACTATTTAATTACTTTGATACCGTAGAGCAATTTATCACCAGCGCCAATCTATCAGTACAAAAGGAGGAAGTCAATGCAGCAATCAGTAAAATTACAGGTAATGCTAGAATGTGGCTATAGAGGTATGTGAACACATCGGGAGAATTTGATTCATAGAATGAGCTTAAAGAGGCTATGATGCAAAAATATGCACCAATGGAATAATTGTTATAAATGCATAATAAGCTTGCGATGATGAAGCAAAAGAGATCAATTAAAGATTATAATGATATGTTCAACCAAATTATGGTACAAATCGAAGATATGACCGATATAGAAGCTATACTGCAATATCTCTGGGGTCTAAGCCCCAAGTACTGGGAATTAATACTTGCACAGGAGAATATGCTGACAATGCTGGAGGCTTTACAACTTGTATACATCAGGTTCAACCCGGATAGTAAGCAGAGGCACGATGAAGCCCATGTGACAGACCAAGGCGGCTACTAAGGTAGCTATCAAGGTAGTGGTTGCAGCAACCGAGGCGAAAGCACCAGACAAGGCTAAGGCTATAATAATAATAATAGAAACAATTAAGGAGGTTATTATAATGACAGAGGTGACCGAGGCAGTGATCACAGAGCCCATCGAGGTGGGAATTTTCAGGGATATCCTCAGAAATGTTATGTCTGTGAGGGAGAATATAGAATATTCCAATGCAACAAATTCAATGATTAGGTAAAAACAGAAAAAGAAAAGACTAAACCAAGAGCCAAAGCAAATCTAGCAATTGGCACCATCATCGATTCAGGCACCATGTAATATATGTTCAACCAATAGAAGATTTTCAAGATGGTGGCTGAGCACAACAGCTTAGTCATGTATATAGGGAACGAGAAGCTATGCACCATGTACGTTGGGATGATTGAGCTTAATGATAAGCTGAAATTACAGGATATTTTATATGTACCAGAAATCACCAGAAATTTAATATCTGTGCGGGCATTGACACGTGATGGAAATGACATAACCTTCAAAAGCAATGGATCAGTAATTAAAATCGGCATGGATTACGAGGAAATCAAAATTAGATAAGCCAATGGTGACCTATTTCATTTATCAACATCACCAGAGCTAGAAGCAAACATCGCCAATTCCAAGATTGATGACTATATACTATAGCATCACCGGCTGGGTCATCTGGGCCGAAATACTCTGCAATCAATTAACAAATTTGTTACAGGGCTTGGAGATATGCAGCTGTCGACCGCACAAATCGAAATATGCACTAGGTGTAAATATGTGAAGTTATACTACAAGCCTTTTAGATACGCAAAAAATCGATCAATGGAGCCTATCGAAAGGGTGTACTCAGATCTGTGCGGGCTGATGTCTATGCCATCAGTCAATGAAGCGAAATATATATTAACATTCATCGATGACACTACTTGCTATATCACAACATATTTTATTGATAACAAAAGTGATACATTTGATCGATTCTAGGCATTCAAGGTGTTCGCCGAAATGCAATCAGGCCGAAAACTGAAGATTCTCTGGTCCAATAGAGGGAGAAAGTATATAAACACCAAGATACACAAATTTTTAATCAAAAATGGAATCTATCATGAAATGATGACGCTGGACATGCTGCAACAAAACAGTATCACTAAACAATATAACTGGACATTGATGGAGTCAATCCGGGCCATTAAAATCACTGCCGGCATACCTGACAAACTTTGGACTGAACTTGCCGCAAGTGCTACATATCTATGCAACTGATTGCTAATGTGAGCCAATAAGGAGAGTGCTTCACCATTTGAATTATGGCATGGTCACAAGCCTGATATCAGTAACTTACATGTCATATGGGCTGATGTATATATGTATATTCACAAAGGAAAAAGGTTGAAACTGGTGCCCCAATCCAAAAAGCTTAAAATGATTGGCTATCATAACAAAAAGAAGGCATATAGGCTCTGAGATCCAACCAATAGGAAGATAGAGATCAGCCACAATGTCACATTTGATGAATCTATTATATTAAAATTCCGAACAATTATCAACCCAGAAGATCAAGAATATGTCATTGAAGTGATCATTGAAGAATGCAAGATTGATGAAAAAAGGCAATATCTAGTAAAATAGCTAGGCTATAATAATGATGATGACAACACCTGGGAGCCAATTGAACAATTGATAGACACTGAAGCCCTACAAATTTGGCAAGATTGCATACCAGAAGCTAATTTAATTGAATCGACTGATGACCCAATAACCTATAAGGAAGCAATTTCCCTGCCTGATGCAAAGCTTTAGCAGGAAGCGATCAATCAAGAGCTTAAATCACTTAAGAATAATGATACATGGACAATTGTATCTGAGGTGCCTGTAGGATGCAAGCCAATTGGATGTAGATGGGTATTTAAAAAAAAGCTCAACACTGATAGATTGGTTGCCAGGTATAAGGCAAGATTAGTTACCAAGAGATATTTACAACAGTAAGGAATTGATTATGATGAAACATTTACTCTTGTGGCAAAATTCACATCAATCAGGGCACTTTTATCAATCAGTGCAGTCCTAAACTTAGAAATTCACTAAATGGATATAAAAACTGCATTCCTAAATGGTGATCTTGATGAGGAGATCTACATGATGGTATCTGAAGGAATTGACCAATCGGAGCTGTCACTGAGAGCTGTGTGTAAGCTCAATCGATCATTATATAGACTAAAGCAATCACCTCATATGTGGAATCAGAAGATTAACAACTACCTCAGCCAATCAAATTTTACAAGACTACAATTAGATTACAGCATTTATCTAAGAAGAAGATAAGATGATCAATTGCTGATAATTATTGCTATATATGTTGACAATCTACTAATTCTGGCTAATTCTATGGAAACGATGAACAAATTCAAGGTAGAGCTTAGTAATATATTTGATATGATAGATTGTGGTGAAATTAAATATTTTCTAGGTATTCAAGTTATGCGCGATCGAAAAACACACACAATCACAATTGATCAAAGTCACTTTGCCAATCAAATCATTATAAGGTTTAATATGATAGATACCAAGCCAATCAGTACACCCCTTGATCCATCCATTCAACTCAAAGCTGAAGGGGAAAAATCCGCAAACCAAAATCTATTCAGACAAATGATCGATAGCATAATGTATCTGATGATCAGGACGAGACCTGATCTAGCTGCTGCTGTTAGCATCATCAGTCAATTTTCAGCCAATCCAATGCAAAAACATCACCATGCCCTCAAACGATTATTAAGATATATTAAAGGAACAGCCAATTATAAGCTATATCTTGGATGTGATCAGGATCTAAGGCTGATCAGTTTCAGTGATACCAACTGGGGAGGAGACATTAATACATGACGATCAACTATAGGCTATATTTTCAACCTATCAGGGGGAGCCATCAGCTGGTCAAGTAAGTACTAACCAACCATTGCCTTATCATTAACTGAAGCAGAATATATGGCATTAGCACATGCAACGAGAGAAGCCATTTGGCTACACACCCTATTGGATGAGCTAGGATATTTACAGAATTGTGCGACAACCTTATTTGAAGACAACCAATCAGCAATTGCCCTCACCAAAAACCCAATTAATCATGCTCGATCAAAGCATATTGATATTCAGTACCACTTTATTCGAGAGAAAGTTAAATCAAAGGTGATAGATATCATTTACATGGCAACAGATGAAATGATCACTGATGCATTAACCAAGCCACTTGCGTGACCCAGACTTGAAATGTTGATTGCAAAAATGGGCTTACATAACTAACCATTTTCTCTTTCAAAAACTTTTATTTTCTTTATCATGTCATTCTTATCACTCAAGTAGTATTTTACATATAGTTATTTGCAGTAAATGTACTTCATGGATGCCATTCATGATGTACAGTTGAACATTTTATTTTTTTTATCGAGATATGTCAAGCAGGGGGAGTGTTGAAATTATTAGCTTATTATATCTCTCTCTCCCATCAACGATTGATTGTACATCACTCAATTGTGGCTTAGACGATCTTTGTCTATATCAACCAATCATATATTAGCATTAATAAATACACGCATATTTGGCTTCATGAGCCAGTGCGCTCTTTACCCCCAAACACACATTCGAAGATCAAAACTTCAACACATAATGCATAATGATATGGATCCAGTTGACCAAAAAAGTAAAAAAATTCAATATTTCACTTGTGCATCCTTCTTCATCCACACAACTATACTGTTTCTCAACTAATAAGTGACGGCATCATCAGGAAAATGGTTTTATAGTTCGTGAACAGTATTTACTAAAGGCTATGAACAAAACAGCTACAAGCACAGATGCTAGTCATAAACTACAAACTGTTTTTGATGAACTTGCCAGAAAAGCACATGAATAGTGTGCAAACAGTCCTAAAACACACAAACAATGCACAAATAGCCCTAAAACAATGTTGCAAAATAATGAACAGCCTACGAACAACCTAAGAACACGAATACTAGTCATAGACTACGAACTGAAAATATTTTCCTGATGATCAGACCGCCGTCCATGACCGCCATACGTCAAACCAGCGATGCGCATATGGTTGAACACGCGGGGCACTGCAATCTTAATTGGTGTAGTTTTTTTTTTTTTTTTTCTTGACTGGAAGCAGAATTGTTTTTCTCAAGAAACAGAATCAACATTCCATTCGCTTTGAAAATTTTATTTTATTCCTTTTTGGGGACGCTTTTTTTTTTTCCAAAAATATTTTTGAAACCAGTCAAGAATTTTAGACAAAGGATAAAAGGATTCAAAGATCTCTAATCCTACCATCTTATCTGCAAGACGTAGAACCAAGACTATACTTTCCACGTCAATACACACACAAAAAAAAAAGACATCGAAACTGCTTCCGAACGCATCATATTGCTCTGGCGTACTTATTTACTCCTCCATGCCCTTTAGTGCCAGAATCGTCCTGGTCTTGTCGTTCCACAAAAGGATCTTGATGACGCCGTCCTTTTTCTCATCAAACATCTTGTAGGCCTCAGGGGTGTCGGCGAGCTCCATATTGTGAGTGAAGAGCACTTGGCCCGGGTCCGGTTGGACCTTGTTGTTGATAAAGAGCGCAAGAATGTGACGCCAGTAGCTCTGACACATGAGCTGGCCGGTGCGGATCGTGATGGCTAATAAGGAGAGGAAATATGGTTCGGAGTGAAGTGAGTGAAAGGCAACATGCAAGAGTAAGAGGGTGTACGTGATAGCATGAATATTGGAGGTCTACAAAAAATTCTACCTTTCTCCATGATGGCGCCAATGGGGAACCCGTTGGCGGTACCGGCGTAGTCACCAATGATGGACAAGGTGCCGGCTGTAATACGAAAGGTATTTATCACGCAAGTTTTTTTTTTTTTTTTTTTTTTTTTTTTTCTGGGTTATCTAAATCCCAACATAGACTGTACATATAAATTACACCCACCCTTCTTGACACACTTGACGCACTCGTTGAGCACGTCGACCGAATCGGTCTCCATGTACAACATGCGCTGCACTTGGTGACTGAGGGTCTTGGAGTAGCGGAAGCCGACAGCGTCAATGGCAACGTCCAAACCGCCCGGGACAAGCTCACGCATGCGAGCAACCACGTCCTTGTGCTCGTCATAGTTTATGACCTCGCATCCGATGATGTCTTTGGCCACTCGGAGGCGGCTAGCCACGTTGTCAATACAGATCACGCGCCTGGCGCCAGCATAGAGGGCCCAAATAGCAGACATAAGACCGATTGGACCGGTACCTGTAGAGGGAGAACAGTGAACTGTTAGCCACTTCGAGATGCTTGTGAAGACGGTAATAGGCAATATGAATAGAAACGAACCCCAAATGCCGACGACATGGCCTGCGATGCATTAAGGGAACGCCAACATTGACACAGATTATGGTTAGATTCTTGTGTGGTTGATAAGAATAGATATTTCGTAATAATAAATCTGGTAATCTTAATTTTCACCTTCCTTGATCTGTCCACACTCGATAGCCGCATGCCAGCCGGTGCACGCCACGTCCGACAACAAGATGGCCTTCTCCTCGGGCAAATCTTCAGGAAGCTTGAGGCAATTGATATCGCAAAAGGGGACGCGGACGAATTCAGCCTGAGTGCCATCGTAGCCGCCTGGATTATATAATATATACGAGAAAAGAGGAATCAGTATACAGGATGAAGTTGAGACAGAAGCCATTGAAAGATTTTATACCAGTGAGATGAGAGTAGCCAAAGAGTGCGGCTGTTCTGTGCCCTGTATGAAAATGAAATGTTGGGTTCAGCATACTAATAGGAAAAAAAAAACAATATAATAATAATTACGAATCGAGGACAACCCATCAACCATAACCTACCGTACATCTCCTCCATATCCTTGCTCGGGTTCGTGGTATCGCAGCACGAGAACAACCCCCTTTGGCAGTACTCGCAAGACCCACAAGAGATTACAGCCGAGATCACCACGCGGTCGCCGGGCTTGAGAGAGGTGACGTTTTCACCAACCTATAGAGTTGGATGACGTGTTATTTTATTTTATTTTATTTTTTTTAGTGAACTGGCAAGGACAAGAATATTCTCTGGGTAAATTGTGATAGAATATGTATAATATGCGGTACCTCAGTGACAATGCCGACTCCCTCATGACCTAGAATGTCGCCCTTCTGCATGCCAGAAAGTTCTTCGTGATACAAGTGCAGGTCGCTGCCGCAGATGGTACTGGAGGTCATGCGGACAATGGCGTCAGTGGGTTGCTGCAGGAAAAAAAAAAAAAAAAATTGAGCTTTCTACATCGCTGGCGACACGTATAGTTTGCAAAATGCACTAGCGGCGGCCACGCCGTACCGTGAGTCTAGGCATAGGCCTGGCCTCGTTGAGGCGGATATCGCGTTTGCCATGCCACTCGACAGCGCGCATGATCTCACTAGCGCTGGTAGCCGGATGCTGCGGGGTGGTGGTCGCGACGGGGTTCTTTGTAGTGAACATTGTATTTTAGATTTTTTTTTATTTGGGAAAGTAATGAAGCCTCTGGTTCGTGGTCTAGCAGAATGTGTGAGAAGGTGGAGAGGGGTCAAAGGAGACTTATATATCTCAAATGAATGGACTGAGGGAAGAGGACGGCGATTGATGGTTGAGAATGATGCCATTAGAGCGTCATGGCCGATAGACTTTGAGATGCATGCAGTAGCGATATTTCGTGATGGACTGAAACATTGTGCGCGCACTCCAGCGTCATTGTGTGTAGCCGTATGAGTATGGCCTTATATCAAAAACGTTTGGGGCAAAGTCACTATAACACAATCAGAAAAAAAAAAATCATCTCTGATTCATTGGCCTCTCTCTCCTTGGATGCTTGTGTTTGATCACCAAAAAGTAAAATAAAATGTGTCGTCTATCAGACTTAAATATCCGACAAGGCCCCCCCTTTCTAGTAGTGTTGATTATGCAAAAGAATTGACGACGACATCCGATCCCGCCATATTTGTGACAGTCTTGAGTCTAGAAGGCGACTGCAAAACCAAAAGTTGCTTTGTTTTGTTGGTTGCCAGATTTATCTACTTATTTATTTATCCAGGCAGATTTACAAATCCTCCACCAGCGTTTGTCTTACATCTTTATGACGTGGAGTTTGTGTGAGACAACCATATTTGATCATAAAGGAAATGTGGGTATGTAGGCCATCAATAACAAACCTTGTAGGTAAATAATAAATTCGTGAAATTTATTGAATAAGCTATGACAGAAAGAGAGAACATGCAATATTTCCGTATATACGAAAAAGCGCGACAAAAAAATAATAAAATAAAAAATTATCGAGACATCCGCAAAAAATGAACAATATTTTATATCTAACTAATTAATTAATTAATTAATTACTAAATAACTCATTGCACACGGGTACATACAAATTGATAGATTAAAAAAAGCTTAACCCGTTCATGGGATTTTGGGATTTCCTTTTTCTGACCGTCGATCTCTTCACCGAGAAACGTGGCAATGGCACGAGACTTGAAGTTCCAGGTTCTTTTATAAGTTTTATCTATCGAAATTTTTCTTCTAAATACTACTATAATACTATTTGCCTCATCAAAATCCTTAACTGCTTTTTTTTTTCTTCTTTTTTATAAATGTCTGTTTTGAATTTGCTTTGTATCACTCAAGGAATTTTTTTCAGCGTGTATATATATACAGTATATTCGTCCCACGACTGCAGTTCAAGACTCAACATATCCACTGTCATCAAATTGTATCCTTTATTTATAACCAGAATTCAAAAAAAAAAAAAAAAAAAAAAAAAAAATCTAATATAGAGCTACGAGCCAGTTGTGAAATTTAAAATATGCGGCAGAAAAACCAAAGGAGAGAAGGTTCCAAGCAATCAAATTACAGCGTGTGTCAGAACAGATATTTATGCAAGGATAAGTGTATGCGATAAAAAAGATAGAAAAGATCAAGGAGCAGGTCCAGAAAACGCGCCATGGTGAAAGATCGAAAATTTCCAGCTTTGTCCCGAAGAAATACAGCAAAGGAAAAGTTCAAAATAATGGACAAGCAATTAAATATTGAGAAAAGTGAACAGAAAAAAAAAAAAAAAAAAAAAAAAAAAAAAAAAAAAAAAAAAAAAAAAAAAAAAAAAAAAAAAAAAAAAAAAAAAAAAAAAAAAAAAAACGCGAAACCTGAACCGTAACCAGACTCTAAAGACAGTCATGTCGTATAGCAAAAAGCAAAATAAAAACGATAGATCCACAAGATACAGCAACATACTATGTAAATATCGCAAGAAACGGCGATGGGAAAATGACACAATGTAGTAAAAAATGCGCAAAGGAGAGCAAAAGCACATGAGTCACGAACGAGGTTTGCAACACTCCAGGACTCGCGTGCTACAAACCCCGCCCGTACACCGCGGTGTTGGCCATCCGTACTCCACGATGCTGCGAGCCTGCCGTCAGCACAACCAGCTCGGCCGTTATGAAAGAGCCACCACGACATATTCACCGACATCTTACCCTCGATTTCGAATCTGCGGCGAGACCCCAACTATTCTTGATGCATCTTCACAGCACCTGAATCTTCCTCCACCTCTCACCTCCTGCGGTCACGACCTCAACAATGGACGCGACACGCTTCCCCGTGGGTTTCGCCGCAGCCTCATTTCAGAATCCCCCATCTCCCCCGCCCTGTTGAGCAGCGGAGCTGGAAGAGGAGACGCCCCCGGTAGGCCCGGAACCAGGTCCACCGGAGGCTCCGCCACGGAACCCCCCACGATATCCGCCACGCGTGCCCCGCCCACGCCCACCCCGCCCACGCCCAGACTCGTATGCTGGGTTTGGTCGGTTGATGATGAGCTTGTTACCCTTCAGGTCGTGGCCATTACGGAGGAGGCCGGCCTCGAGGGTGTTGTCATCCACGAAATCCACGTAGCAATGTGCTTTCTTTTCACCTGTCTGCGGATCGGTGGGGAAGCGGACGTTTGTAACCTATTTCGAGCGATGATGATAGATAGTAAATGAGAATATTATAAAATTTACCTTAGAAAGCATGAGCGTCGGTTTTTATGCATATAGATACCGAAATGGAAGCACTTACATTCTCACGACCAAAGAAGTCCTTAACGTCCTCTTCCGAGACCGGCGCGTAGGTCATCCCACCGACGTACACCGAGTATGGGCTCCTCTGTGAAGGATTATGATCAATTCAAATGGTAAGATACCGTTAAACTACCATGCTACGTTTTTATATAGAGCAATACCCTCCAATCATGTCTACTCCCCTCTTAACTTCTCTTTGCACCTTCACCAGTTTCAATTCACTCCTTTCTCCTTACTTTTCCCACACACAAATAATTCCTTCCTAACCCCGCCACACCTCTAGTCTCTATACTAACCAACTTACCACACTTTGCCTCCTCGTCTGGCCTCCTCTCTGACTACTCGCCGAATCTTTCCACCCCTGCTGCTGCTGTTCTTGCACGGCCCCCTCGTTCCAGTCGTTCTGTGCTTGTACCGGGTCCCACCCTGAGTCGGTATTATTATCATCCATCATCAGTGGATGTTGGTGTTCGATTCCACCTTGCTGCTGGTGGTGCTGATGATGTTGCTGATGTGGTTGCTGCTGCTGTTGCTGCTGTTGCTGTTGTTGTTGTTGCGGACGCTGTCCCCTGTTTTGCTGCCCTTGCTGTCCTTGTGATGGTGGTGGCGGCGTGATGTGCACATTCGTGCCTACGTTTGAGTTACGGCGGTATGAGAAATTAAATCCCTGCGCCTTAGACTCAGCACTGACGCGGCCGCCGTTTACATCCAGAACTAGCCAGCCAAAGGCGGCGTCGGGCAGGTTGAAGTTCCACATGTTCTTGAAGGCCTGTTCATCTTTATCCGTGGGTGCCATGAGCGTCGTGACCTCGGGAGCATTAGGATCGCGGATCGAGGGGGGAAGGCGGTTAACGACGGTGAGAGCGTTCTGGAGGAGAATACTTTGGCGATCACTATGAAAGAAAGGTATAAAGCAGAATTAATGTAATGATTCGCATTCGGTGGTTTCTCTTCACCAATATCCTTTCTTCTCTTTTAACCTGCGTGGAGTGACAATCGAAGCCAGCTCTTGAACACTGGAACTATATTATCTTCAGCACATTCACTACACAATCTTCCTATCTTCACAATTTCCGCTATCCACTCGATTCAAATCCCTCCAAACCATCCAGCCCTTGGATACCTACTCAACATGCAGCTCTACTTGTTCCTTGATAGATTCCCATAGTTGCAAGAAGCTCTTCTGACTCTGCAGTAGACGGTTCCGGTAGTGCTCTTGATCGGCTTGCACCGAGAACTCGTTGTAAGAGATGCCGTAGCGGAAGTGGAGACCCGCGGAGATGGTAAAATCAGCCTACGTGAGCGGAGGGTATGTAAGTGTCACATCAAGCAAATTTCTGAAAAGATAATCACATCGCCCGGCAAGAGAATATAGGAAGACATACCCTCAGAACTAGCGCCAGCTGCGCCAGCAGGCCCTCGCGACCAGGGCTGGCATGAGTGACAAGGACACGAGTCTCAGATGGGTCGTAGTTCTATGTAGTGTGGAAAGCGGAAAGTATGGAATACTTAGTGAAGGGAGAGAGTTTTATGACAGATCGGGATCGAAATAATCAAATGCACGGTCCGATTCAAATAAATCTCATATAACACTGAGACCTATCTTCAACTCCACCACAAATCCCATCCACATTCCCTCCTTCTCCTCCACCCCAAAAGGAAAAAAATTTACCCTCTGCGCCGTCTCAACTAGCTCCCCAATCTGCAGTGCTGTAGTCCACATTGTCCCCGCTCCGCCCGCAATAGTATCAACGCCTTCGCCATTATCAAATAATTTATGCTGCACGACAGCGCCTCCAAGGCCAAATAGTCTGATGTTGACTCCCCCGATGTCAATTGGGTAGGTGGTTGCCTCATCAAGAACATAGAGATTGTGGACAGTATACTCGCCAGCGCGGAACCGCTCGAGAACGGCCACGTCCTCGCAGGCGCCCCAGACAGTATAGACAGGCACACTGAGGCGCTTCTCGCCCGAGAGGAAGGAAGGAAACTCGGACAAGAAGGGTGTTGGTGAGTGCTGGATCGTGTGGCGGACGACTTCGGGTGCGTTCGAGTTTAGGCGCGAACGAACGTTGTGAGGAATCAGTGTGCTGTATTGGACGAGGTGTTTTAGAGTTCTGGTTGGGGGTAGGAGAAAAGCAGAAATGTTAAGATTAATGAAATAACAAACGGAAGAGGCAGGGAGGTAGTGTGAAAATAATATAGGGGCGTCCGGAAAAGTACCTGTCACTAATTCTATCTAAGCTCTCGCGTTCTATGATATTACGCAGGACAGTTCAAAGAAAGAAGAAAAAATGAGCAACCTTCCTTAGAATCAAACACATCACACAGGCACCAGCCACCCCTCTATATTGCCTATGGCTCACCGTAGAACCCAAAATCGCCAGTGTGGATAATATATTTTGCGTTAGTCTCGTCCGCAAGCTGGTTTAGTTGAGAAATATTGCCTGTATATAGAAATCGAAGGTAGAGAAGCAGTTAGCACGTAAGCTCACAGTAAATCGAGAAGAGCCTAGAAAGGGTCAGCTGGGGAACGGCCATCCAGGACTGCCTCGCGTCAAGAACGGGAGAACTCCGCGGACCGCACTCACGGTATTTCCGGCCGGCTCCATCGTGAATTAAATATGAGGCAATGTGGCAACAGAGGCCCGCCTCTCACACTGTGGGAACTTCGCGCCTGAGATATCGAGATGAGGCACGGGCCAGTCAACAAGATCACCGCGCTAAATGAAGGGGCAATGTTCCCAGTCCCACTTGACCACATTCCACTCTCTCATTCCGCCGCTGCGGCAATTGCTGCCTGCGCCACCTCACAGATCGGCCTGAATCGGCCTGAATTGATTACAACCAAACTCACCTCTCACATCCGCCACGCATAGGATCTTTCCTCCCTCGGTATTCAGCAAAGTTCCTTGTACTCCGCCACCCATTGCGATCTGACTGATCCCCCCTGGCCCGGACATGCCGGCCGTCGCGCTCAACTGGTTACCATAGGCTGTTGCGCCTTGCGGCAGCCCGTTCTCAAAGTTTGGAACGAAGGACTGAGAATTGGATGAGAAAGAGGGGGGATTTGGGGAGAAGGCCTGACTGCCGTTCGGACGAAAAGCCTTGTGGTTGGAATTTTGTGGGTGGTGCTGTGTGGGGCCTTGATTGGTTGGGTCTGTGGTCATGGCGGGTTTGTATTTTTATGAATAGGATATTTGGAAGTGGGTGCTATGTTATATATTATTTTCGAAAGAGTGGTTTGTTTTGATATATTATCTTCTGGGGGGGGGGGAAGTGAGATGAGTGCCCAGTGGGAGTTTTCTGGAATGTGGAAAGGGGAAAGGATATAGGCCTCGTGATCTTTGGGTTTGTGCTCTGTCCTTTGCAAGAATTGGGCCGAATTAGGTCGTGACGTCTCTCGTCAAGTGCCTTAATGATTGTCGGTGCAACGGAATTCCCTGTTCACATTGCACAAACAAACCAACAGCGGCAGTTTTGACATTCTGCCATGCCCATACATGGAAGATTCCACCCTGTTCTACATAAAATCTTCTTCGTACTCCGCCACGTTGTCCGCCTCTCGCTGCCAATTGCTCTTCATGTTGCTCTGGTCAAAGAAATCTTCCACCTGTTTTTTCGCCTGCCGCCTCTGCTCCGCCATGTGCTCCTCTTCTGCCCGCTGAAATCGTCCACACCAAAGGCAAAAGAGGTGTGTCATTAAAGGAAAATTTCGGATGGAAGAATGAAAATTTCTTCTCCGACGTCATACCTTGTTAAACTCCGCTTGCCTCGCGACGAGTCGATCCATCTTCTCCCGTGCCAGCTTCTCCGCCGCCAAATCGGCTTCCCGCTCGACCTTGGTCTTGTTGAGCCGATTCACAATCGCGTTGATGCGTGTCTCGACGTGCACCCGCTTAACCTATTACATATCAAATAAAAGTTGTTCAGTCGTGAATGTTGAAAGACCAAGGATTGTCCAAGGTGCCTTTAACATTACTGTTTCATGACATTGGTCAATCCAAAAAAAAAAAAAAAATTATCCAAATTCACCTTATTCTGTTTGTGAAACGACACTTGCCCAGTCTCCATCCCTGCCGTCTTCTTGAGGTTGTCCCAAGGGGTATAAACAATTGTGATGTTATTCTTCTTGTTTCCTAGAGATATACAAGATAAAATAACCCGATTATCAGGAATACAATGGGTAAATGCTTTTGCTTCGCTATTAAATCATATACGTCTCCTTCAAATGACATTTATACATGAAAGTGAAACTCATCTAATGCCGGGCTCGACATCAATTCCCAAGTCATTCACAGCATCGACATCACTACTCCCAGCGTGAATCACTGTTCCCTCCAGAACTGCAGTGTCCAGTGTAAAACACCTCGCACACAATTTGCACTCTCAGGCGTACACCCAATAGATTCCCGATAAACCCGATACGCCCTATTCACACTTACCCTCAATACTATTAGCCTTCACCAACTGTGCACAGTCCATCAGTAGCTCCTCAGGAATTTGAGTCCAGTCTTGGTCTGGCTGCAGGCGCAGGTAGACGTGAGCACTGGAGAGCTTGTCAACGTGGAACTGCAGATCGTGTCAGAATCAAGATGAACGTTATCATATGTATGCGATACATGGAATGGACACATACCCTGAAAAGCCGGAGGGAGAAATGGCAAAAGGAAATTGTGAATCAGTCTTGCGCAATAAACCGATGGCAAACAAAGCAGAGCGGCGAGTGAGATGGCGCATATTCACCATACGTCCTCAGGGAACCCGTATTTGATCAAATCCTCGTCTAGTGGTGAAGTTTGAGTTGTAGAGAAAGTTGACAGCACCAAAGACTTATTGCGCGCGCTCTAGAGATGCGTATGCTCATCTGGTGTTCCTTCAGGAAAAATAAAAATGAACCAAACACCAGATGTGTACGCACTCTCGAATTTGTCCTTGCCCATGTAAATCATCGCCGGCGGGTCAACAACTGAGCAGATTGAACCAAATATTATGCATTCAGCTAAAAATCAAGGTTTGTTTAGCGTAAAACAATATATAAAAGGTATATAATAGAATTTTCTGCATACCGTCGCTCGTAAAATACAGAACCATAGCTAGCGAGAAACAATTGAAACGCGGAAGTGGCTTGGGCCTGCAGAGGATTTTGTTTACGGTGGTGGCTCGGGGCTCGGGAGTTTTCTGCCTGATTACACGAAGATTGGCACGAAAATAATGTCTTAAAAAGTATCGAATGCATTGCCATTATATCACAAGCCTACTATTTGAAATGGAACCGTCAAAGAAAAAAAAAAAAAGAAAAAAAAGGGCCAGGCCCAGTGGTGAATTATTTTATTTATTGAAGTGGCATAAGCTCGTTAATCTTTCGAGCTGAGCTGAGCCGCCGACGCAGCAAAACGCATTAATGCTTCGGGTCTCTCTTTTTTTTTTTTCTTTTTTAAGAATGTATTTGGGTGATTTCGCGCACGCAAAACATGAAAATGGTCAATCCTCTTCAAAGAGACCAGCCAATCTAAGAGACCAGCCAATCTAAGAGAGGACGCAAAATGTGTACTCGAAAGGTCGAAAGGAAAGGAAATTACATGTTTTTTTCAAAATAATAATTAATTAATTAATTAATTAGATCGCGGAATTTCTCGAAATTCAACTTCGAGGATGCGAAATTTGAAAACAAACCAAGTTACGAATTTTACTAAAATTATAAGCTTTATTAGTATTTATTATTCTATTTTATTACATTCTTCTCTTTTCTCTTCCTCTTTGCAATTTTGATTGTTATGCCAAACCTTCCTCTTTCCAGTTTCATCACAATGAAACCCATACTTTTGAAGAAAATCTTCAACTTTCCGGCATTCGGCAAAGTCCGCTTTTCCTCTATTGATAGTAACTGGACGAGGACAATGAACTTCATAAAGTTTTGGGCACGCCATTACCACAGTACGTACAAAATCCCAGGTCATTACATTATTGTTAGGCAAAATAAGATATCGAAGTTTGGGCCAGTGTATATCTTTCACTGTAATCTCATTCCCTGTTGTAGTATTGAATCCACGAAGCTCAAGGTGCCGAAGATCTTTAGCTTCGTTTGCTAGTATCTTCAAGAACGAGACATCGTTGATCTGTTTCCTATAATACGTGGGCCTCTCCGAGAGTATAACCTTATGCAAGTATCTCAAGCTATTGTCTTTCATGATTCCATTGACTTGGCATAAAGTTAGCCATTCGCCCTCTAACTCTGTGATCAAACTACCTTGAAGTAATCTAGCGTCTATTGATGACATTTTAAGGTAATCATCTTCTTTCCTTATGGAGGAGGAAAGCTCTTCTGAGAAGCGTATTTTACGAGCATTGTAACAGAGTTGAGAGATAGCGACGTATAAATCTTTAGCTTCGGCACTCCAACAATTCTCAAAATAATACGAGCTAGAATTATATTTCTTAGTGTCGCGACTATTCGAATAGCAGTTAGGCAAATAGCAGTTTGTCAAATTTATGGTAATACACTGCACGCGGCAGCCATAGTTGACACCCAGTTTAAGGCATTGGCGCAATACATTTACAAACTTTTCGACGTAATCTAATGGCATATTAGCTAATGGGTCGTTGAATATGTTTTGATTGAGGACGAGTTCTGCAGCAGCCTGCCAATTAGTGCAGGCGATAGAGACAGTGAGGATATCGAGCGAGAGTCGAACGGAAGAGTCAGCAAGGTGTTTGAAAATGTTGGCAAGCAATTCTAAAGGTAGTTTATTATTGAGTGGAGCCCGGGTTCCGGAGGCGGCAGCTGGGGTATTCAGAGAGTCCAAAGAGACTTTTGGCTTATTTGTCTTGCGAAGCATGGTAGAGAGTGCTAGCGTTTCATATTTTTCTGTCACGCATTTATATTAGCGAAAAGGTTTCACGAAAATTCTTTTGTCTTACATGGTGGTGGTGACGTAATAGTATAGATGCGTAATCTTCACTCTCTTGAACGTAGAGCTGTTCGATGTCATGTGCAGTTGATCGCCGAATAATCTCCTTTCCTCTCTTTGCGGTTGATAGCAAAATACCTCCTCATTCATCAATTATCAATTGATATGGCGATTTTGCACACATTTATTAAAACTATTTTTTTTCTAAACCCGAGAACGCTTCCCGCACATCCTTTCATGATACCGGCACTCGGAGTCACTACCAAACCAATCTCCGCAAAACCTACAACCGTGAAATGCTCCCGGCGGCGCTGGAGAAACCGAGCGGGACTGTGCAACTCCCTGTGGCCCCGGCGACATCGACTGTCTTCGCACTCGAGCCTGCACCGGCTGACCTCGAATCACGGCCCTAGTTGGTGTACAGGTAGTTAGGTGTACCGACAGGCCTCTTCTAGTATCAAAGAATTCATGGCAGCCGTGAGTGGTACATTGCAGACGACCACAGCCGTTTCTCGTATGAGCTTCTAAGACTTCTGCGGTCGGAAACGTCTGGCCGCATCGGAAACATTTGGGTTTCTTCTTGCATGATAGCTGCTGATGTAATCGAGGGTCGTCAAATATTTTTGCGCACCAAGGACATTTACCACGCGGCGAAGTTGAAGGTCGCTCAGAACATCTTTGCAGATGCTTCCCCATATTCACGAAAGGCCCTCTAGCGCACCAAGGACATCTCATTGTATCAGAGGGAGATTTTGAACCCGACGGTGGCTTCGAGGAGCCCGCCGGGCTCCTGCTCGATTGACCGAATGAGAACAGTGTGTTTAAAAGCTTTACGGCGAGAGTATGTTTTTGCTGTGGTTGAATGGAAAAAGACCAAAGTCAAACTCGCCACAATTTAAGATTCTAAAACAGCGAAGGGGGCGAATATTTGCATTCACTTGAAACGGCCTGCATGCTTCCGCGCGATAAGGGGTTGGAGACAAGGCGGGGAGCTGATTCATTTGGTGGGAAATAAAGGAGTGGTCATTTTTATTACTTGACTCACTATAGTACTGCTGAAATTACTATCGCTTCGCAAAAATGCCTACCTGCTTTTGCTGACCAGATTCTTCCTGCTCAACATTCTTCACAAAGAAATCGGTAGATAAATCAACCAATCAATTCCCAAACTAATCGACTAAGTTTCCAATAATATTGTGGATGCTTTATGCTAAGTTAGAAACTACATTGCTTGACTTCAGCCAGAAATCTCATTCATTCCATAAATTCACGCACGGTCTTTGAAATTTGGGTGATTATTTTTGAAAGCGGACCAATTTTTTTTATCAGGTGTCATAGAATTATTTGGATACCTCATAATGGCATAACTGGTATAAGGGTGGGTGGGCTAACCAGCTGATATATTAAAAAAATTTGGTCCGCCTTCAAGAATAATCACCCATTTGTACAATTTTAAACCGCGGATTCAATGTCAATGGATCTGCAAAAAGAATCCGTCAACAGCTTCGCAAACTGATCAAGCCGGTCAACAAATCTGAAAAAAAAAAAAAAAAAAAAAAAAAAAAAAGGGGGGGGCCAACAGGATTTCGCCTGCACATTTCCAATATCCTACTCAATAGGACTGGATTCAATTGTTATATGTGCCCGAATTTGTGTCGTAGGTATTTAGTATAATGTGATAACTAATCCCTGAAACCCTTTGTTTGCGTCTCACTGTTTGTCTCAATAGTCACATTTGCGGTTTGACTCTGCGGCCTCTATATTTTTGGGGGTTGGTTTTGGCGCCTTTTTTATTAGTCTCTTTCTAATCTGTGATAATGCTTAAAGTATCTTTTGCGGTGCAGTCATCTTTCACTCAGAGAATTCTTTGTTCGTCCTCCGCTCTTTTCTGACCATTAGCTAAAATAATCATACCTCCTTGAACTCCCCCTCCTTGTCTATATCCTATTACATGAGGCTGCTGCCCACGTTATCTCTGTCGGAGCGTTCGAGGATCTCGCTTTTGAAAAAGTAATTCTCCTAATTCTGGAGAGTCGCTTATTTTTAGAACCCCGGCGTGTTTGGACGATTTGTAATAATTTTATATTTCTTTGGTGCGTTAGCGTTGATTGCGTTGATTAGACAACTCATCTGGCCAAAGCTTAACATCACAATAAGCAAGTCCAAATAACAAGCCATTCGCCACAACCTCCACTCACTCACTTCGCCACACCGTAATTCTTTTTATCACCCCTGCCTCAAATTCTCTTTTGCACGAGCAGCTAAGCATGTTTATTAGAACCTCAGACGCCATGATCATAAACGCTTCGGTCGTCTGGAGCACGCACCGGCTCTCGCCCAAAATCATAATACCTGAGAGAACCAACCAAGAGGTATTTCGTATGATAAAGCTCGTACAGCAAGGAGATCATTTCAATCTTTGTTGATAAGGATAAAATAAATAAAACCGATCAGATGTGAACCGACTATTAAATTAGGCTACATTTTGATCCAGAACACAATGTTTGTAATTGCACTAACGACTAACAACTCATCCAATTCACTCAGCATTCTCCATATATGATATAGTTAGGATCAACATATTAGAAAAGAATTAATTAGTATGATTATTAGAGAGTTTGCGCTATTCGGGTAATTTCACCAGTAGGATGGGTCTACCCGATTTTCATTGGTAAAAAAATGCAGTCCCTCTACCGGTAAATTTACCCGTAAAAATACGTAGCGCAAACTCCATATTAATCGACTCATAATAGGATAGGGAGGATAGGCAGCCACCTGTCCACCCGTTGAGCTATAATTAGCATTGCACTGGACTACAGTACGTCCAATCTAAAACGGGGGTTTGCAAGAGCGGAGGTAGCCACAAACCCAAATACTAAACCAGTTTGGAATTCGCCTTGAGGTTGTACAGCTAAATTTAGATTTGATTAATTCTTCAATGTCAATCTCAAGATATGCTGCTAAAGCCCGGATATTCCGTATATGAACGACACGAGTAGTTGAAGCCCGAATTCGAGGAAGAGAAGCTGAACGATTGCGATTAAAAATGAATGGAGATTTCGCGATTTATTTTGGAGACTGTCAGACAATGGGTAAAAATGCATTCTTACTGCATATCGTCAGTGAATATGTAGTTATTTTAAATTCACTTTTGGTTAAATCTAGGGATCCAAGCGGTCCGGTCCGGTCCGGTCCCTAGGACCCGCGGTCACATAATAAAATATTTTAATGATGGATAGTATGGAAAAAAAAAAAAAAAAAAAAAAAAAAAGAGAGATTTTTATCATGATCAAGTATAATTATACGTCAATAACCTAAATTAAATATCAATAATAATAAAATCAATAAATTAGAATATCAATAATAATAAATACAAATGATGTTTGAGAATAGCAGTAAGAATTTCCAATTGTAATAATTGCAAACACTAGACTTGTCAGGGTTCCGAGTGATATGTTGCCAGACTATCGAGGTTATCTTAATACTACTTGTAGCAGAAGTCTTCTGGGTTGGTATTTGAGGTGGAGGAAACTTTGTATATGTAAGTAATTGAATGAATATCAGAAAGTGTGATCTGCTTGATTTACTTAGCAAAAGTACTGGTTTAAATACATTTATTTAGTATTAAATATTGGCAAAGTAATATTGCAGTCGTTTGTATGATGTTCAAGTTTGCTGTGACATTCGGGTTTGCCGTGACATTTGCCGTGGCCATAATATTTATTTATTTACAGTACTTGAAATCGAAGCACCATATAAGGCCAAGACCGGTGGGCTTGGATCCTGTCATGTGAAATTGAGGATGATCAACCTACCATAGTCAGTTTGGCGTCTTTTCTTGTGCTACCTGGGAGGATAAACCAAAGTACACAATATTCCAAATCAGGGATGCCTCTGTATCTTGAATATTAGTATAATAACACACGGGTATGAGTGGCGTTTTCCAATTATGGCAACACAGCAAATTGTGCATATCATGTCCAAACGATATGTTATGAAACTATCTCCTGGTACGGTGGTAATATATATATATATATTTCGCGCAGGCTATATAAAGGCCATGGTTCAAGGGTCCGTTGACCAATTCTTCAACATTCAACTGTACTCAATTTTCTTTCTAGTAAAGATGGTCGACGCAGTCATTATCGCGTATTTCACGCTTAATATATTGAGCTGCATGCTGCTCGTAATGCTCACTATCCACGATGTTAAGGTAGGTGCGACATTTTAGAAAAGCGACTAACAATCATTCTCTGATTTACTTGCTTTATTAAGCTTGCTTATTTACCTTTGCATCTCTACTCTTACCTTTCTACCTTTGCGACTCAGAAAAACCGCCACTACAGCCTTATCCTTGCTTACCTTTCAACTGCTTTCCAAATTGCCAACAACCTCGTCTATTCTTTCGCCCACATTGGCCCCATCCTTAATGGTGCTCTCCTTCCGCTCGACTCTTTCTGCGCCGCCAACGCCTATATCAGCCTCTACGCCCGCTTCGTTAACGCCTTTTCTCTTGTCTTCTTCACCTTCAATCTTTGGTTCGTCGTCCGTACCTCCAGCGTCGCGTTCGACCCGCGTCGTACGCTCGCCTACGTCGCCATAGGGATTTTACTCCCCGCCACACTCTCTGTCAGCTTGTTTCACTTGCAGAACACGCTGTCGACTGGGTTCGGTCTAGGCTCTGTCGAACCCGCAACTTACTACTGTAATATCAGGCTCACGTTCTACTGTAACGTGCTCCAGTGCTCAATTTTATTTGTAGTAGGAATAATTTCCG
>RBNK01000634.1:0-22529 GCA_003990785.1 Endogone sp. FLAS-F59071
GATAATATCTTCGTAGATAAAAGGTGTAATATTAAGGGCATCTGCAAGGGGCAAGGCTCTTGCTTTGGGGTACTTGGTCAGATAATCTACTGCTACTATGATGTATCGATTTCCTCTAAGTGTTCTTGGTAGTGGTCTAACAATGTCTATTCCAATATGTTCGAAAGGTCCTCTAGGTACAATCAGTTGCAAGGTCTTGACTTCCTTTCCTCGGCACCTCTTCTGGCAAGTGTTGCATCTCCTGATATATTCTCTAATGTCTTCGTACATGTTCTTCCAATAATATTTTTCTGATAATCATTGATATGTGTTATCTATGCCCATGTGTCCTGCCAGCTAGTGATCGTGAGAGGCCTGAAGTACCATCTGCTTTTTGTGTTCAGGAACTACAAGTTGTGTCTGCCCTCTGTGTTGTCAGTAAAGTATATTGTTCTTGATAAAATAGTTGAGTGCCATTGTCTGTATAAGCCGTTGATCGTTTTCGTTCGTCATCCTAGTAAAGGTTAGGTTACTGAGGTAATCCAAATATCTGTTATAGAGTTTAGTGTCCATTGTATAGGTATATTCTTTTTGGTTCGGGGTGTCGATCTCAGATAAATTAGGGTAGGTGTGAGAGGGTGTCCACATTCTGATGATTCCATCCTTTTCTGTATTGCATCATGAAGTCATACTTCTGCAGTATAGCTAGCTATTATGTGTACATTCCTGTCAGATTTAGTTTGTTCCAAAGCCATTTGAGGGCTGAGTGGTCTGTTATCAGGGTGAACTGCTTTCCAATCAGGAAGTGGCAGAAGTGTTGTACAGCCCAAATGACTGCTATGCATTCTAGCTGAGTAGCTCTATAGGAAGGTTCTGCTCCATAGGTGGCTTATCCTGCATAAGCAATCACATATTCTCCATCTTTGTCATCTTGTGCCAGGATTGCTCTGAGTCCAAATGACGATATATCTGTATACAACTTGAATACTTTTGTAAGATCCAGTCTTGCCATAATTGGTATGTGGGTAAGTGCTTCCTTGATCAGGTTGAAGGCAGTTTGTGCAGCTGACATCCATTCCCATGCTCTTCCTTTTCTTTGCAACATGTGCAGGGGTGCGGTAATTTCAGAGTAACTAGGGATAAACCTTTTATAGAACTAGACCAATCCTAAGAATCCTCATAAGGCCATCTTATCTTGTGGAGTTGGAAAGGCCTTGACGATTTCGGTCTTCTTTGGATCCAGGCGGATTTTTCCTCCATCAATTATAAATCCAAGATATTCGATTTTCTTCTGTCCAAAGTAGCATTTTGTAGGCTTGATCCTTAATCCGTATTTTCTGAGTCATTCAAATACTTCCTTCAGAGTTACCATGTGTTCTGCGAAGTTCTCTGTATAGATGTTGATATCATCGATATACACAATCACTCCATGTCCAATCAAATCGTAGAAGATCTCATTCATTGCAGCCTGAAAGGTGGCAGGTGCATTGCAAAGTCCAAAGGACATTCTTGTGAATTCGTACTGTTCAAATAGTGTAACAAATGCTGATTTCTCCTGTACTTCGGGCATCATTCCGATTTGGTTATATCCTGCCCATAGGTCTAAGGTTGAGTAGATTTGTGCCTTTTTCAACATGTTTTGTAAGTCTTCCAAGTGTGGGATTGGGTATGCATGCTTCTTGGTGACTGAGTTCAATTTGCAATAATCGATAACCATTCTCTGTCCATCCTTCTTCAGTACTATGCTGATAGGCGATGCCCAAGAGCTCTTTGATCATACAATCACTCCTGACTCCAATAGCTCTTGAACATATTTTTGTACAAAGTTATGATAGTTGGCTGGCAATCTGTAGGGTGCTTGTTTGATTGGTTTGGCATCCCCTGTATCGATATGGTGCATGAAGAAAGCTTGGCCTAGTAGATCCTTGAAACTGATCATGATAATATCCTTATACTCCTTTAGTAAGTCTTGTAACTGTTTCTTCTGGTTCGGTAACAAGTTTTCATTAAGGGAGTAGATGTGCTTCTTGGCACTCTCCTGGTCATCCAGTCTCTCCATTATCATATTTGCTTGTCCAGTCGATCCAAATCCTTTCCTTCCACATCATGTTTCTTCTAAGTTTTCTACTTCTTTCAAAGGTTGCTGTTCACATTTGACAATCACCAGTTGAGCAATTCGATCTCCTTGGTATACTTTGAATTGGCTGTGATTGTGGTTCACTAGTCCAATCTCAATTTCTCCTCTGTAGTCTTCATCTATTAATCTAGGGAAGGCTCCTATTCCAGAATTGCGATAGAGTCTACTTCTTGCCCATACTTGTGCACACTGTCTGGGTGGTAGGGCGATAGCAATTCCGGTTTTTACAAAGGCTGATGATTTTGGTTCTAGAGTGTAGTCTTCATCTGCATATAGGTTGTATCCTGCGGCTCCTTCAGTTTTTCTCTTTAGTATGATTGCGCTTTCTGTCAATTTCCTGACCCAAGTTGCTGTGTCCTTTTTTTCAACTGTGAACACTTCTTCAAAGGTAGGGACATTTAGTTTCTTTCACTGTTTATGAGTTGTGTCCTGAGGTAGGTTCTGCTACAAGTCCTTCCACCACCAATAGTGCATGCTGATGCATTCGTTGGGGTGAACTATTTCCTCAAGTACGATGATTTCTTCTTCTGAGTCTGAGTCGCTTTCTTCAATTAAGGTAGATCCATCATCTTCATCATCTTCCTGGAATAAGGTTCTAACTTCAATAGGTGTCTGAGTAGTATAAACTTCATTGCTCTATTCCTCAGGTACTTCCTCATCTTCATTCTCTTCGGGTATCGTCTGTTCTTGTTCTTGGTCATAATGTTCCTTCCAGGTCCCATGGTAATTGATGTCATATGGTTCGTCCAGATATCTAACCCAGTTTTCGCATTCCCAGAGGTTATAGGGATTGACTTCATCCCAGTAGCATCCCTGTAGGTAGATGTTGCGATTTCCCCAAAGACGTCCTTTGCCGATGTGTCCAATATTCGTCCAAAAACAGTCCCACACTTCTCCAGTATTATCTGCGAATAGGTGAGGGTTCCCTCCATTATACGGCCCATGATTTATTGAGGGTGGAGTCCTTCAGCGGGTCTGTGACAGTCTTGGTTTCTTGATCTTCTTTTCTGTTGGCAAATACATCTTCAAAGTATCCTGGCAAGGTATTAACTTTGTATCGCTACAAGTGCACATCATTTCGGCACAATAGATGCATTGCTCACAAAATGGGCATCTAGTATTCCTCATGTTGTACTCAATCAACTGGTTCTTCTCCAGAGGCGTCAGGTGGCAGTATTCACTATGGATTACTATGTTCACTTCTTCTTCTTCTACCAAGTTAAGGTGCGCCTGTCTGGAGGTTACTTCTTCATCTGTGTTACTTTTATCTTCCAGTCTCTGAGTGAGTTTCGGTACTACTTCTTTCTGAATATCTAAAGGTATGCTGAACTTTCTTCCATGGTTGACGAAGATTAGCCTTTGTACATCCAGATCGATTCTGGCTTTAGCTTTCTTCAACCAGCTATTGCCCAAGACGGCATTATAGGATTGTGCATCAGTAATAACCATTCTGACAGGAATTATCTCTGTTCCAAACTGGACTGGTACTTCTCGGAATACTCCTAAGGGTACACTGCTCTTTCCACTTGCGACGACCAGGGTGGAGGTAGTGGGTTCATCAATGTCCCATCCTAGGCGATCTAGGAAATACTTGGCGATGATGCTGACTCCTGCTCCAGTGTTGATAATGACTGAGCATGCTAATCCTCCAATGTTGCATTGTGCGTAGGCAGATGAGGTATAGGTTCGCTCTTCTTGTTCTTCGGCTGTGTTAACTTCCTCAAATCGGATGGTTGGTTTGGTTTTGGTAATCTGTGTCTTCACCTTTTGCTTCATCGATAGTATGATCTGGAAGAGTTGTTTAAAGGTAATGTTGGCCTTTTGGCTAGCAATGTCCTTCCATGGGTCATACTCAAATTCTCTAACCCCCCTGGGCTTCTTCTCCTTGTTTTCTTCCTGATCCATCATTTCTTCATCTCTAGTGGTTGAGGTAACTGTCTCTCCAGGTTGCATTATTTGTTT
Organism: Endogone sp. FLAS-F59071; assembly: GCA_003990785.1. Lineage (NCBI taxonomy): Eukaryota > Fungi > Mucoromycota > Endogonomycetes > Endogonales > Endogonaceae > Endogone > Endogone sp. FLAS-F59071. The sequence continues at coordinate 4,079 of RBNK01000634.1, forward strand.
GAAGGCTTTGTCCCATTGGTCTTCATTCAGCTGTTGTCTCTGTGTTGGCTTCTTGGGCTTCTCGATGACAACTTCAGGTTCCTGGGTTGGTTTCTTCCTTGGGTAGGGATTCTTCCTAGTGGTGGTGCAGCTGACTGCTTCAACAGGGTAGGCCTCCAGGTATTCTTTGCTAAATTCTTCATCTTCTTCTTCGATTTCTTGCACTATGTTGGCATGGTCGGCCTTCTTTACTTTCTCTCTCTCTTGTCCTTCCTTCTAACTTCTAGTTTGGCAGTCTTTGGCAAAGTGACCACGTCTCCCGTAGAGAAAGCAATTTATCTCGGTCTTGTTGCATTCCTCGGCCATGAAGATTCCTCTCAGTTACCTATTCTGGCGGATCACCTTGGCTTCAAGGTCAGCTATATGTACTGTCATCTCTGAGAATATCTTGGTAATCTTCTCCATCTCATCCTCATGAGTTGTCTTTCCTATTTTTACTATGACTGTTAGTTTGATAATGTCCTCCTCAGGTGGTTCAGCTGCTGCAGATACCATTTGAACTACGGGTATTCCAGTACTAAATTTCCTGCGTAGATCTTGTGGTAACTTGTCATATAGGGATGTCAAATATCCTGCTTCGGTGTCCCAAAAGGCCTGTGCCATCCTGACTTTCTCCTCTATTCTTCGAGGGCTAAACCTCTTGATATGATGCTAGAGGTCTGTGAGTAAGTTATTTATGAATACCATTTCTCGTACAACTAGGCTGGTTTCTCCACAGAGTTGCATAAACTGATCAATGGTGGTAACCCAATCTTCTGGGCATTGATTGATTGACATCTTCATATTGAATAGCTGTTCCTTAATCGATTCTTGCTTCTGTTCGGTGAAATACTTTTCCTCTAGCTAGGCTCTTATAACATCCCAATAAGCGGTGGCTAATGCTGTGGCAGGGGGGTTGTTTCCAGCTGCTGCTGTGGCTGCGAGGATTAATCCTCCTAGTTCGGTAGCTACTACATCCATCAGAGCTACACAGTATGCTTCTCTTGCAGGTCCTCTAAGTTGGGCAGCCAGGATGGGTAACCATCAGATGCTGACTGTTCCTTTGGCTGCGAAGTAGCTTTCCAAATTATCTAGGAATTCTTGAACATATTTCTTAGTGTATCCATAAAAGGTAGGTAGTCTGTCTGCCATGGTTTCTTCATCCTTTTGAGATCTTCTCCTAGGTAGTTATAATAATACAGGCAGTGGCGGTGGTAGTGCCGTTCTTGCTTTTGTCTTCCACTATGGGTTTCAGCAAGTTCGGTTATGCAATATAGATAATAAATTGGTCGAGGTGTCAATTGATTTCTTGCCAGTTGACACCAATTGTGACGGACTAAAATATTTTAATGGCGAAATACTCAGGGTTGAGCAAGTGCAGAAAATATGTTTTTAGGGGTCTTAGCGGTTTATGCGGTAGCATCTTAAGAAAGGTATGTTTTGATGTAGGTGTTAACTAGCAAGAATTTAGTGTGATCGATCAAATAAAGTGTATCTGTTAGAATCTCGAAACTATCTCAATTGCTTACTCCTTGAGTAAGGCTTCAGTATCCCTTAGGTTGTCTGTTGTAAGCTTTCTTAGCTTGTTGCAGTTTGAATTTTATTGATAATTGTGAGTGGGGTATTTATAAGAAATTACAAGGTGCTATATGGGCAGCTACCCAGGTTACTACTTAAATTTCTGATTGGCTTAGCTAAATATAAGGTACAAATTGATTAGCTAAGATATAATAAAATGATATATCAGGTTATAATGTAATTGGGTGATGAAATAATATATCAGATCGAAATACTATTTTAGGTTATAGTGTGATTGCAGATCTCAGCATCACTACAAGTCTCAGCAACGCTACAAGTCTCAGCGTTATTGCAAGTCACATGACTTGTGATCTCACATGATCAAATTGTATGTCGTTACAAAATGTTCCATCACAATATATGATATTGGTAATAAAAGAACTTATAGTAGAACTTACCTCAAGATACAAGTTATGAACAGTGGAAGAAACCTAATATCCCTACCTTTAAGAAGATATTCATAGTTGAAGAAAAGGAAACAGCAACTCAAGTTAAGAAATTGACAGAAAGTATAATTATACTGAAGAGAAAAACTGAAGGAGCTATAGACTATAACTTATATATAGATGAAGACTATACTCTAGAACCAAAATCAGCCTTTATGAAAACTGGAATTATTATCACCCTACTACCTGAACAATGTGCACAAGTATAGATAAGAAGTGGACTCTATCGCAACTCTGGAATAGGAGTCTTTTCTGAACTAATAGATGAAGACTATAGAGGAGAAATTGAAGTTAGATTAGTTAACTATAACCACAGTTAATTCAAAGTATATAAGAAGATCAAATCACCCAGATGGTGATTATCAGATATGAACAGCAGCTGCTGAAAGAAGTAAAAGACTTAGAAGAAATATGACATAGAAAAAAGAGATTTGGATTGACTGGATAAGCAAATATAATAATAGAGAGACTAGATGACCAAGAGAATACTAAGAAGTATATCTACTCCCTTAATGAGAATCTATCACCAAATCAGAAAAAGCAGCTATAAGACCTATTAAAGGAATATGAGAATATCATTGCAATCAGCTTTAAGGATCTTCTAGACCAGGCCTTTTTTACTCACCAGATCAATACAGGAGATGCTAAACTGATCAAGCAAGCATTCTACAGGTTACTAGCTAACTACCATGACTTTGTACAAAAGCATATTTAAGAACTATTAGAGTCAGGAGTAATTATATGATCGAAGAGCCTCTAGATATCACCTATCAGTATAGTACTAAAGAAAGATAGACAGAGGATGGTTATTAACTACTGCAAGTTGAACTCAGTCACCAAGAAGCATATATACATGATTTCGCACTCAGAAGACTTATAGAATATATTGAAGAAGATATTGTGATGGACTAAAATATATTAACGGCGAAATACTCAGAATTGAGCAGGCGCAGAAAATATGTTTCAGGGGTCTTAGCAGTTTATACGGTAGCGTCTTAAGAAGGGTGTCGATGTAGGTGTTAACTAGCAAGAATTAAGTGTGATCGATCGAATAAAGTGTATCTGTTAGAATCTCGAAACTATCCAATTGCTTACTCCTTGAGTAAGGCTTCAGTATCCCTTGGGTTATCTGTTGTAAGCTTCCTTAGCTTGTTGCAGTCCGAATTTTATTGATAATTGCGAGCGGGGTATTTATAAGAAATTACAAGGTGCTATACGAGCAGCTACCCAGGTTACTACTTGAATTTCTGATTGGCTCGGCTAAATATAAGGTACAAATTGATTGGCTAAGATATAATAAATGATATATCAGGTTATAATGTAATTGGTTACTAAAATAATATATCAGATCAAAATACTATTTTAGGTTATAGTGTGGTTGCAGATCTCAACAACACTACAGGTCTCAACAACACTACAAGTCTCAATGTTGTTGAGAGTCACATGACTTGTGATTTCACATGATCAAATTGTGTGTCGTCACAAAATGTTCCGTCACATCTCCTTCCTTTCTGCGAGTTAGACTTCAAGGTATAGTTCTAATTCGGAGAAATCTCTTTGTAACTGTTTTACCTCTTCCTCTAGCTCCTTTATTTCATTCTGTATCAGTTGATTCAGTTGATGCGTACTGCACTGAAAGTGGTTTAAAGCACTAGGCTTGTGCTTGAATAGTTGATAAATCCGATCGGCCATTCTTGCATTATAGGCAGGGAGTGCTCCTTTGAGGGCTCGTTGACAGATTTCTCTATCCTTCCGGTTCTAGATATATTCAACTTCTTCATCCCAGAGTTGTGCGATTCAGTAGTATTCCTTCCATTCATTAATTCGTGCCAGGTGTTGCCTCCTTTGAATGTTGCGTACAATCGATCGGGTCTTCTGTAAGGTCGATCCTTCTATCTCCTCAAGGTCTTCCAGGGGTTCTATATGTCGGTAGGCCTCGATCAGGCTGACTCGGACTTCATGGAAGTTGTTCCAATGGGGCATGATATTTCTTGAGGCAGTTTTGGTGGACAGTATAGGGTAAGATCGTTTCTGTCATTTTTCATAACTGATATGTGGTCCCTTTTATACTAGCAATATAGTATAGTCCTTCCCATTTTGGATCCAATTTTGCTGACCATGAGGATTCTACTATGTTCCAGTATAGTAAGACTTGGTCACCAATCTTCAATTTCTCAGTTTCCTTGTGTTCCTTGTCATAATTCTTCTTTTGTCAATCTTGTGCAATGGCGATAAATTCTTTTGCCTTGTTTCGGATGTTGTGTAATTCTTGAATTTCCTTTGTCACATGATGCTCAATTTGCTTTTCCCAGGAGGTGTGGCTGGGTTCCGGGGTGGTCATTACTTGGTCTACCAGCTGATGAGCTTTCCTTCTGTAAACGAGCTCAAAAGGGGTGAACTTTGTTGTCTTCTGTTTCATTGTTCGTAGTGCAAATAAGGCGGGAGGCAGGTACAAGTCCCAATCTCCTCCTTGTGATTGTACTACTTTAGCAATTGTATTTTTGATAGTTTGATTCGTTCGTTCGGTAAGTCCATTTCCTTGAGGGTAGTAGGCAATAGTCTTTATCTGGCGGATCCCGAAGTATTGCGTCAATATCTGCATGAATTCATTAGCGAATTCTGTTCCTTGATCGGAGGTCATTTCATAAGGTATTCCATGGCGGCAGATAATATCTTCGTAGATAAAAGGTGCAATATTAAGGGCATCTGCAAGGAGCAAGGCTCTTGCTTCGGGGTACTTGGTCAGGTAATCTACTGCTACTATGATGTATCGATTTCCTCTAAGTGTCCTTGATAGTGATCTAACAATATCTATTCTAATATGTTCGAAGGGTCCTCCAGGTACAATCGGTTGTAAGGTCTCGATTTCCTTTCCTCGGTGCCTCTTCTGGCAAGTGTCGCATCTTCTAATATATTCTCTAATATCTTCATACATGTTTTTCTAATAATATTTTTCTGATAATCATTGATATATATTATCTACGCCCATGTGTCCTGCCAGCTGATGGTCATGAGAGGCCTGAAGTACCATCTGCTTTTTGTGTTCAGGAACTACAAGTCGTATTTATCCTCTATGTCATCGGTAAAGTATATTATTCTTGATAAAATAGTTGAGTGCCGTTGTCCGTATAAGCCGTTGATCGTTTTCGTCTGTCATCCTAGTAAAGGTTAGGTTACTGAGGTAATCCAAATATCCGTTATAGAGTTCAGTGTTCATTGGGTAGGTATATTCTTTTTGGTTCGGGGTGTCGATCTTGGATAAATTGGGGTAGGCGTGAGAGGGTGTCCACATTCTGATGATTCCGTCCTTTTCTGTATTGCGTCATGAAGTCGTATTCCTGCAATATGGCTAGCCATCGTGCATACATTCCTGTCAGATTTGGTTTATTCCAAAGCCATTTGAGAGCTGAGTGGTCTGTTATTAGGGTGAACTGTTTTCCAATCAGGAAGTGGTGGAAGTGTTGTACGGCCCAAACGACTGCTACGCATTCCAGTTGGGTGGCTCCATAGGAAGGTTCTGCTCCATGGGTGGCTCGTCCTGTATAAGCAATCACATGCTCTCCGTCTTTATCATCTTGCGCCAAGATTGCTCCGAGTCTGAATGACGATGCATCTGTATACAGCTTGAATACTTTTGTGAAATCCGGTCTTGCCATAACTGGTGCATGGGTAAGTGCTTCCTTGATTAGATTGAAGGCTGTTTGTGCAGCTGACGTCCATTCCCATGCTCTTCTTTTTCTTTATAACATGTGCAGGGGTGCGGCAATTTCAGAGTAACCAGGAATAAACCTTTTATAGAACTGGACCAGTCCTAAAAATCCTCGTAAGGCCATCTTATCTTGTGGAGTTGGGAAGGCTTTGATGATCTCGGTCTTCTTTGGGTCCGGGCGGATTTCTCCTCCGTCAATTATGAATCCAAGGTATTCGATTTTCTTTTATCCAAAGTAGCACTTTGTCGGCTTGATCCTTAGTCCATGCTTTCTGAGTTGTTCAAATACTTCCTTCAGGATCACCATGTGTTCTGCGAAGTTCTCTACGTAGATGTTGATGTCGTCAATGTACACAATTACTCTATGTCCAATCAAATCATAGAAGATCTCATTCATTGCAGCTTGGAAGGTGGTGGGTGTGTTACAAAGTCCAAAGGACATTCTTGTGAATTTGTATTGTCCAAATGGTATAACAAATGCTGATTTTTCCTGTGCTTCAGGCATCATTCCGATTTGGTTATATCCTGCCCATAGATCCAAGGTTGAATAGATTTGCGCCTTTTTTAACATGTTTTGTAAGTCTTCTGAGTGTGGGATCGGGTATACGTGCTTCTTGGTGACTGAGTTCAATTTGTGATAATTGATAACCATTCTCTGTCCATCCTTCTTCGGTACTATACTGATAGATGATGCCCAAGGGCTCTTTGATTGTACAATCACTCCTGACTCCAATAGCTCTTGAATATGCTTTCGTATGAAGTTATGATAGTTGGCTGGCAATCTGTAGGGTGCCTGTTTGATCGGTTTGGCATCTTCTGTATCAATATGGTGCATGAAGAAGGCTTGGTCTGGTAGGTCCTTGAAACTGATTGCGATAATATCCTCATATTCCTTCAGTAGGTCTTGTAACTGTTTCTTTTGATTCGGTAACAGATTTTCGTTGAGGGAGTAGATGTGCTTTTTAGTGCTTTCCTAGTCATCCAGTCTTTCCATTATTATATTTGCTTGTCCAGTTGATCCAAATCCTTTTCTTCCACATCGTGTTTCTTCTAAGTTTTCTACTTCCTTCAAAGGTTGCTGTTCACACTTGACGATCACCATTTGAGCAATTTGATCACCTTGGTAGACTTTGAATTGGCTGTGGTTGTGGTTAACCAGTCCAACCTCAATTTCTCCTCTATAGTCTTCGTCTATTAATCCAGGGAAGGCTCCTATCCTAGAATTATGGTAGAGTCCACTTCTTGCCCATACTTGCACACATTGTCCAGGTGGTAGGGCAATAGCGATTCCAGTTTTTACAAAGGCTGATGATTTTGGTTCTAGGGTACAGTCTTCATCTGCATATAGGTCGTATCCTGCAGCTCCTTCAGTTTTTCTCTTTGGTATGATTGCACTTTCTGTCAATTTCTTGACTCGGGTTGCTGTATCCTTTTCTTCAACTATGAATACTTCTTCAACAAAGGTAGGGATCTTCAGTTCCTTCCACTGTTTGTGAGTTGTGTCCTGAGGTAGGTTTTGCCACAAGTCCTTCCACTACCAATAGCGCATGCTGATGCGTTCGTCGGGGTGAACTATTTCCTCTAGTGTGATGATTTCTTCTTCCGAATCTGAATCGCTTTCTTCGATTAGGATAGATCCATCGTCTTCATCATCTTCCTGAAACAGGGCCTTGACTTCGATGGCTGTCTGAGTGGTATAAACTTCATTGCTCCATTCCTCAGTTACTTCCTCTTCTTTATTCTCTTCGGGTATCGTCTGTTCTTGTTCCTGGTCATAGCGTTCCTTCCAAGTTCCGTAGTAATTGATATCATATGGTTCGTCTGGGTATCTGACCCAGTTTTCGCATTCCCAGAGGTCATAGGGATTAACTTCATCCCAATAGCATCCTTGCAGATAGATGTTATGATTTCCCCAAAGACGTCCTTTGCCGATGTGTCCGATATTTGTCTAGAAACAGTCCCATACTTCTCCAGTGTTGTCTGCAAATGGATGAGGGTTCCTTCCATCATATGGCCTATGATTCATTGAGGGTGGAGTCCTTTGGTGGGTCTGCGATAATCTTGGTTTCTTGATTTTCTTCTCCGTCGGTAGGTGCATCTCTAAGATGTCTTGGTAAGGTATCAGCTTCATATCACTGCAAGTACACATCATCTCGGCACAATAGATGCATTGCTCACAGAATAGACATCTGGTATTCCTCATATTATACTCAATCAACTGGTTCTTCTCCAAAGGCATTAGGCGGCGGTATTCACTATTGATCACTACGTTTGCTTCTTCTTCTTCTACCAAGTTGAGGTGCACCTATCCGGGGGTTATTTCTTCATCTGTGTCGTTTTCGTCTTCCGGTCTCTAAGTGAGTTTTGGTACTACTCCTTTCTGAATATCCAAAGGTACACTGAACTTTCTTCTATGGTTGATGAAGATTAACCTTTGTGCATCTAGGTCAATTCGGGCTTTAGCTTTCTTTAACCAGCTGTTGCCTAAGACAGCGTTGTAGGATTGTGCATCGGTGACCACCATTCTGATGGGTATGATTTCTGTTCCAAACTGGACTGGTACTTCTCGGAGTACTCCTAGGGGTACACTGCTTTTTCCACTTGCAACAACCAAAGTAGAGGTGGCAGGTTCATCAATATCCCATCCCAGGCGGTCTAGGAAATGCTTGGTGATGATGCTAACTCCTGCTCCAGTGTCAATAATGACTAAGCATGCTAATCCTCCAATGTTGCATTGTGCATAGGTGGATGAGGTATAGGTTCGCTCCTCTTGTTCTTCGGCGGTGTTAACTTCCTCGAATCGGATGGTTGGTTTGGTTTCGGTAATCTGTGTTTTCACCTTCTGCTTTGTTGACGGTGCAATCTGGAAGAGTTGTTTGAAGGTAATGTTTGCCTTCTGACTAGTAATATCCTTCCATGGGTCGTACTCGAATTCCCTAACCTTCCTAGGCTTCTTCTCCTTGTTTTCTTCCTGATCCGTCATTTCTTCATCTCCGGTAGTCGAAGTAACTGTCTCGCCAGGTTGCATTATTTGTTTGAAGGCTTTGTCCCATTGATCCTCATTCAACTGTTGTCTTTGCGTTGGCTTCTTAGGCTTCTCGATGATAACCTCAGGTTCCTGGATCGGCTTCTTTCTTGGGTAGGGAGTCTTCCTAGTAGTGGTGTGGCTGACTGCTTCAACTGGGTAGGCCTCCAGGTATTCTTCACCAAATTCTTCATCTTCTTCTTCGATTTCTTGCACTACATTGGCATGGTCGGCCTTCTTTACTTCTTCTTTCTCCCTTTCTTCCTTCCAACTCCTGGTTTGGCAATCCTTGGCAAAGTGACCCCATCTTCCACAGAGGAAACAATTCATTTCGGTCCTGTTGCGTTCTTCGGCTATAAAGGTTCCTCTCGGTTGTCTGTTCTGGCGGATCACCTTAGCTTCGAGGTCAGCCATATGCACTGTCATTTCTGAGAACATTTTGGTAATCTTCTTCATTTCGTCCTCATGAGTCGTTTTTCCTGTTTTTGCCACGACTGTCGGTTTAATGGTGTCCTCCTTAGGTGGTTTGGTTGACGCTGATACCATTTGAACTACGGGTATTCCAGTGCTGAATTTCCTGCATAAGTCTTGTGGTAACTTGTCATATAGGGATGCTGAATGTCCTGCTTTGGTATCCCAAAAGGCCTGTGCCATCCTAACTTTCTCTTCCATACTTCGAGGGCCAAACCTCTTGATATAGCATTGGATGTCTGTGGGTAAGCCGTTCATAAACACCATTTCTCATACAACCGGGCTGGTTTCTCCACAGAGTTGCATATATTGATCGATAGTATTAACCCAGTCTTCTGGGCATTGATTGATTGACATCTTCATGTTGAATAGCTGTTCTTTGATCGATTCTCGCTTCTGTTCGGTGAAATACTTCTCTTCTAACCAAGCTCTTGTAACATCCCAATGAGCAGTGGCTAATGTTGCGGCAGGGGGGTTATTTCCAGCTGCTGCTGTAGCTGCGAGGATTAATCCTCCTAGTTCAGTGGCTGCTACATCCATTAGGGCCACACGATATGCTTCTCTTGCAGGTCCTCTAAGTTGGGCGGCCAGGATAGGTAACCATCGGGTGCTGACCGTTCCTTTGGCTGCGAAGTAGCTTTCTAAATCATCTAGGAATTCTCGAACATATTCCTTGGTGTATCTATAAAAGGTAGGTAGTCTGTCTGCCATGGTTTCTTCGTCCTCTTGAAGTCTTCTCCTAGGTAGTTGTAGTAATGCAGGCGGTGGTGGTGGTAGTGCCATTCTTGCTTTTGTCTTCCACTATGGGTTTCGGCAAGTTCGGTTATGCAATATAGGTAACAAATCGGTTGATGTGTTGATTGATTTCTTGCCAGTCAGCACCAATTGTGACGGACTAAAATATATTAACGGCAAAATACTCAGAATTGAGCAGGTGCAGAAAATACGTTTCAGGGGTCTTAGCGGTTTATGTGGTAGCGTCTTAAGAAGGGTGTCGATGTAGGTGTTAACTAGCAAGAATTAAGTGTGATCGATCAAATAAAGTGTATCTGTTAGAATCTCAAAACTATCCAATTGCTTACTCCTTGAGTAAGGCTTCAGTATCCCTTGGGTTGTCTGTTGTAAGCTTCCTTAGCTTGTTGCAGTCCGAATTTTATTGATAATTGCGAGCAGGGTATTTATAAGAAATTACAAGGTACTATATGGGCAGCTACCCAGGTTACTACTTGAATTTCTGATTGGCTCAGCTAAATATAAGGTACAAATTGATTGGCTAAGATATAATAAATAATATATCAGGTTATAATGTAATTGATTACTAAAATAATATATCAGATCGAAATACTATTTTAGGTTATAGTGTGGTTGCGGATCTCAACAATACTACAGGTCTCAACAACGCTACAAGTCTCAACGTTGTTAAGAGTCACATGACTTGTGATTTCACATGATCAAATTGTGTGTCATCACAAAATGTTCTGTCACAATATAAATCTATTTAACTCTTGACCTATAGATAGGATATAACTAAATCGGAATGATACTCGAAGTGTTGAAATTATTAGCTTATTATATCTCTCTCTCCCATCAACAATTGATTATATGTTACTCAATTGTAGCTTAGATAATCTTTGTCTGTATCAACCAATCATATATTAGCATTAATAAATATATGCATATTTGGCTTCATGAGCTAGTGCACTCTTTACTCCAAAAACATATTCGAAGATCAAAACTTCAACAGGTTATGAGCCCTAAGCCACTCAATTACAGCTCAACAACCTGAGATCTATGCAATCATAGTAATTACAACTGTGATTATAGTAAGCGTTTATTTAACATTGTCAACAACGCGTCAAACAACATGATAAACAATATAACAAATGACACTGTAATAAAGCAACATGATTAAACAATACATAATGATATAGCATTCAATGATACAATACAATGAAATAGATAATCTATACACATCGTCGTCAGCAACAAGATCGACAAGATTGCGGTCTAAATCAAAAACAGATAACAGATATCAAACCCTTGATGATGATGAAAGATTGGATGGCAATCATCAGAGCAATATAGGATTTAGCCTCAATCGACAGGAACAGATGGCTACAATGATCAGAAATCAGGAAGATAAATTAGATACGCTAGCAACCCTTTTGGGTGAATTGATGGTAAAAATTGACAAAACAAATGCATTATCCAGCATGCCAACCAATCAGAATGCAGCTACAGAAGGCAATACACCATAAATACAAACACAATCACCATCACCAACAACATCAACAAAGCTTAACAATCTGGCAAAGGAGTACCTGAGATCGATCAACAAATTTGATAGGTCAAGAGGTGCACCCAGACTGTTTGATTACTTTGATGCCATAGAGCAATTTATTACCAGTGCTGATCTATCAATATAAAAGGAGAAAGTCAATGCAGTGATCAGTAAAATTACAGACAATGCTAGAATGTAACTACAGAGGCATGTGAACACATTGGGAGAATTTGATTCATGGAATGAGCTTAAAGAGGCTATGATGTAAAAATATGCACCAATGGAACAATTGTTACAAATGCACGATAAGCTTGTGCTGATGAAGCAAAAGGGATTAATTGAAGATTATAATGACATGTTCAACCAAATTATAGCACAAATCGAAGATATGACTGACACAGAAGCTATACTACAATATCTCTGGGGTCTAAGCCCTAGGTACCGGGAATTAATACTTGTATGAAAGAATATGCTGACAATGCTGGAGGCTTTACAATTCATATGCATCAGGTTCAACTCAGATAGTAAGCAGAGGCGTGACGAAGCCCATATGACAGACCAAGATAGCTACTGAGGCTGCTACCGAGGCGGCAGTCGCGGCAACTGAGGTGGAAGTACCAGATGAGGCTGAGGCTATAACAATGATAATGGAAACAATCAAGGAGATTATCATAATGACAGAGGTGACTGAGGTGGTGATCATGGAGCCCATCAAGGCAGGAATTTTCAGAAATATCCTTGGAAATGTTATATCTGTAAGGGAGAATACAGAATATTTCAATGCAACAAATTCAATGATTGGGTAAAAACAAAAAAAGAAAAAGCTAAATCAAGAGCTGAAGGAAATCTGGCAATTGGTGCCATCATCGATTCAGGCGCCACACAATATATGTTCAACCAATGGGAGATTTTCGAGATGGTAGCTGAGCATGACAGCTTGGTCATATATGCAGAGAACGAGAAGCTACATGCTATGCATGTTGGGATGATTGAGCTCGATGACAAGCTGAAATTACGGGACATTTTATATGTACTAGAAATTACCAGAAATTTAATATCTATGTGGGCATTGACATATAACAGAAATAATATAACCTTCAAAAGTGACAGATCAGTAATTAAAATTGGTACAGATTACAAGGAAATCAAAATTGGACAAGCCGATGATGACTTATTTCATTTATCAACATCACCAGAGCTAGAAGCAAACATCGCCAATTCCAAGATTAATGACTATATACTATGGCATTATCGGCTAGGCCATCTGGGCTGAAATACTCTGCAATCAATTAACAAATTTGTTACAGGGCTCAGAGATGTGCAGCTGCCGACTATACAAATTGAAATATATACCAGGTGTGAATATGTAAAATCACACTGCAAGCCTTTTGAACATGTGAAAAATCGATCAATAGAGCCTATCGGAAGGATGCACTCAGATTTGTGTGAGCTGATGCCCATACCATCAGTTAATGGAGCAAAATATATATTAACATTTATTGATAATGCCACTCACTACATCACAATATATTTTATTGACAACAAAAGTAATACATTCAATCAATTCTGGGCATTCAAGGCATTCGCTGAAATGTAATTGAGGCTATGACGCAAAAATACATACCAATGGAACAATTGTTACGAATACATGATAAGCTTGTGCTAATGAAGCAAAAGGGATTAATTGAAGATTATAAGGACATGTTCAACTAAATTATAGTGCAAATCAAAGATATGACCGACACAGAAGCTATACTATAATATCTCTGGGGTCTAAGCCCTAGGTACTGGAAATTAATACTTGCATGGGAGAATATGCTAATAACGCTGGAGGCTTTATAACTTGCATGCATCAGGTTCAATCTGGATAGTAAGCAGAGGCATGACAAAGCCCATGTGACAGACTGAGGTGGCTACCAAGGCTGCTACCAAGGCGGTGGTCACAGCAACCAAAGTGGAAGCACCAGATGAGGCCGAGGCTATAACAATGATAATAGAAACAATCGAGGAGGTTATCATAATGACAGAGGTGACTGAGGCAGTGATTGCGGAGCCCATCGAGGTGGGAATTTTCGGGGATATCCTCAGAAATATTACGTCTATAAGGGAGAACATGGAATATTCTAATGTAACAAATTCAATGATTGGGTAAAAACAGAAAAAGAAAAGGCTAAACTAAGAGCAGAAGCAAATCTGGCAATTGGTGCTATTATCAATTCAGACGCCATGCAACATATATTCAACTAATGGGAGATTTTCAAGATGATGGCTGAGCATGACAGCTTGGTTATATATGCAGAGAACGAGAAGCTACATACCATGCATGTTGAGATGATTGAGCTCGACAATGAGCTGAAATTACAGAACGTTTTATATGTACCAGAAATTACCAGAAATTTAATATCTATGTGGGCATTAATACATAATAGAAATGATATAACCTTCAAAAGTGACAAATTAGTAATTAAAATCGGTACAGATCATAAGGAAATCAAAATTGGACAAGCCGATGGTGACTTATTTCATTTATCGACATCACCAGAGCTAGAAGCAAACATTGCCGATTCCAAGATTGATGACTATACACTATGGTATCACTGGCTGGGCCATCTGGGCCAAAATACTCTGCAATCAATTAACAAATTTGTCACAGAGCTTGGAGATGTGTAGCTGCCGACTACACAAATCGAAATATACACTGGGTGTAAATATGCAAAATCGCATCGCAAGCCTTTTGAACATGCAAAAAATCAATCAATAGAGCCTATTGGAAGGGTACACTCAGATCTGTGTGGGCCGATACCCATGCCATCAGTCAATGGAGTGAAATATATATTAACATTCATCAATAATGCTACTCACAATGTCACAACATATTTTATTGACAACAAAAGTGATACATTCAATCAATTCCGGGCATTCAAGGCATTCGCTGAAATGTAATTGGGCTGAAAACTGAAGATTCTCTAGTTCGATGGAGGGGGAGAGTATATAAACACTGAGATGTGCGAATTTTTAATCAAAAATGGAATTCATCATGAAATAATGACACCGGATATGCCATAACAAAATGGTGTCACTGAATGATATAACCAGACATTGATGGAGTCGATCCAGGCCATTAAAATTACTGCCAACATACCTGATGAACTTTGGGCTGAACTTGCTGCAAGTGCTACATATTTATATAACTGATTACCAATGTGAGCCAATAAGGAGAGTGCTTTACTGTTTGAATTATAGCACGGTCACAAGACTGATATCAGTAACTTATATGTTATATGGGCCAATGTATATATGCATATTTGCAAAGGAAAAAGGTTGAAACTGGTGCCCCTAATCCAAAAAGCTTAAAATGATTAGCTATTATGATGAAAAGAAGATATATAGGCTCTGGAATCCAACCAATAGGAAGATAGAGATCAGCTGCGATGTCACATTTGATGAATCTATTATATTAAAATCTCAAACAATCATCAACTCAGAAGATCAAGAATATATCATTGAAGCAATTATTGGAGAATGCAAGATTGATGAAAAAAGGCAATATCTGGTAAAATGGCTAGGCTATGATGATGATGATGATAACACCTAGGAGCTAATCGAATAATTAATAGATATTGAAGCCCTACAAATTTGGCAAGATCGCATACTAGAAGCTAATTTAATTGAATTGACTGATGACCCAATGACCTACAAGGAAGTAATTTCTCTGCCTGATGCAAGGCTTTGGTAGAAAGTGATTAATCAAGAGCTTAAATCACTTAAGAATAATGATACATGGATGATTATATCTGAGGTACCTGTGGGATACAAGCTGATTGGATGTAGATGGGTATTTAAAAAGAAGCTCAACACTGATGGATCGGTTGCCAGGTACAAGGCGAGATTAGTTACCAAGGGATATTCACAATAGCAAGAAATTAATTATAATGAAACATTTGCTTTTGTGGCGAAATTCATATTGATCAGGGTACTTTTATCAATCGGTGCAGCTCTAAACTTAGAAATTTACCAAATGGATGTAAAAACTGTATTCCTGAATAGCAATTTTGATGAGGAAATCTACATGATAGTATCTGAAGGAATTGATCAATTGGAGCTGTTACTGAGAGCTGTATGTAAGCTTAATCAATCATTATATGAACTAAAGTAATCACTTCATATATGGAATCAGAAGATTGACAACTACCTTAGCCAATTAAATTTTACAAGACTATAATCAGATTACAGTATTTATCTAAGAAGAAGACAAGATGATCAATCGCTGATAATTATTGCTATATATATCGATGATCTACTAATTCTAGCTGATTCGATAGAAATGATAAACAAATTCAAGGTGGAGCTTAGCAATGCATTTGATATGATGGACTGTAGTGAAATTAAACATTTTCTGGGTATTCAAGTCATGCACAATCAAAAAATATACACAATCACAATTGATCAAAGTTACTTTGCCAATCAAATTATTACAAGATTTAACATGACAGATGCCAAGCCAATCAGTATACCCCTTGATCCATCTATTCAACTCAAAGCTGAAGGGGGAAAATCTGCAGACCAAAATCTATTCAGACAAATGATTGGTAGCATAATGTATCTAATGATTAGGACGAGACCTAATCTAGCTGCTGCTGTTAGCATCATCAGTCAATTTTCAGCCAATCCAATACAAGAACATCACCATGCTCTCAAATGATTATTAAGATATATTAAAGGAATAGCCAATTATAAGCTGTGCCTTGGATGTGATCAGGATCTAAGGCTGATTGGTTTCAGTGATGCCAACTGGAGAGGAGATATTAATATACGATAATCAACCATGAGCTATATTTTCAACCTATCAGGGAGAGCCATCAGCTGGTCAAGCAAATACCAACCAACCGTTGCCTTATCATCAACTGAAGCAGAATATATAGTATTAGCACATGTGATGAGAGAAGCCATTTGGCTACATACCCTATTGGATGAGCTAGGATATTTACAGAATTGTGCGACAACCTTATTTGAAGATAACCAATCAGCAATTGCCCTTGCCAAAAACCCAATTAATCATGCTCGATCAAAGCATATTGACATTCAGTATCACTTTATTCGAGAGAAAGTTGAATCAAAGGTGATAGATATCATTTAAATGGTAACAGATAAAATGATTACTGATGTATTAACTAAGCCACTTGCATGACCCAGACTTGAAATGTTGATCGCAAAAATGGGCTTATGTAACTAACCTTTTTTTTCTTTTAAAAAAAACTTTTATTTCCCTTATTATATTCTTATCACTCAAGTAGTATTTTACATAGTTATTTACAGTAAATGTACTTCATGGATGCTACTTATGATATATAGTTGAATATTTTTTTTTTTCAAGATATATCAAGCAGGGGGAGTATTGAAATTATTAGCTTATTATATCTCTCTCTTCCATTAATGATTGATTATATGTTACTCAATTGTAGCTTATGTTGAAATTTGATCTTCGAATGTGTGTGTTTCGGAGTAAAAAGAGTGCACTGGCTTATGAAGCCAATATGCATGTATTTATTAATGCTAAATTATGATTAGTTGATACAACAAAGATCGTCTAAGCTACGATTAAGTGATGTAACGATCGATCGTTGATGGGAGAGATATAATAAGCTAATAATTTCAACACTTCCCCTGCTTGATATATCTCGAAAAATAAATAAAAAATAAAAAATAAAAAAATAAAAATAGAAATAAAATATTCAACTGTATATCACGAATGGCATCCATAAAGTACATTTACTGCAAATAACTATATATAAAGTACTACTTGAGTGATAAGAATGATGTGATAAAGAACATAAAATTTTAAAAATGTTAGTTACATAAGCCCATTTTTGCAATCAATGTTTCAAGTCTTGGTCGTGCAAGTGGCTTGGTTAATGCATCAGCGATCATTTCATCTGTCACCATGTAAACAATATCTATCACCTTTGATTCAACTTTCTCTCAAATAAAGTGATGCTGAATGTTGATATGCTTTGATCGAGCATAATTAATTGGATTTTTGGCGAGGGTGATTGCTGATTGGTTGTCTTCAAATAAGGTTGTTGCACAATTCGGCAAATATCCTAGCTTATCCAATAGGGTACATAGCCAAATGGCTTCTTTCGTCTCATGTGCTAATGCCATATATTCTGCCTCAGTTGTTGATAGGGCAACGGTTGCTTAGCGTTTGCTTGACCAGCTGATGGCTCTTCCTGATAGGTTGAAAATATATCCCGTAGTTGATCGTCGTGTGTTAATGTCTCCTCTCCAGTTAGCATCACTGAAACCAATCAGTCTTAGATCCTGATCACGTCCAAGACACAGCTTATAATTGGCTGTTCCTTTAATGTATCTTAATAATCGTTTGAGGGCATGGTAATGTTCTTGCATTGGATTGGCCGAAAATTAACTGATGATGCTAACAGCAGCAGCTAGATCAGATCTCGTCCCGATCATCAGGTACATTATGCTACCAATCATTTGTCTGAACAGACTTTGATCTGTGGATTTTCCTCCTTCAGCTTTGAGTTGGATGGATGGATCAAGGGGTGTACTGATTGGTTTGGCATCCATCATGTTAAACCTTGTAATGATTAGATTGGCGAAGTGGCTTTGATCAATTGTGATCGTGTGTGTTTTTCGATCGTGCATAACTCGAATATCCAAAAAATGTTTAATTTCGCCACAGTCCGTCATATCGAATGCGTTGCTAAGTTCCGCCTTGAATTTGTTTATTGTTTCCATCGAATCAGCCAGAATTAGTAAATCATTGACATATATGGCAATAATTATCAGCAATTAATATTGATCGTCTTGTCTTCTCCTTAGATAAATGCTGTGATCCGATTGTAGTCTTGTAAAATTTGATTGGCTGAGGTAGTTGTCGATCTTCTGATTCCACATAC
>RBNK01000635.1:0-22516 GCA_003990785.1 Endogone sp. FLAS-F59071
TTTTTTTCCTTTTCCCCCTTTTATTTAATCCAACGTTCGCTGTGTTCTTGTATTTGTGTTTCGGATGAATCTGTGTTCTGATATACCTTTTTTCTGTGCCAGTTTTCTTTTGATTGTGAATTTATCGGCAAAAAATGGACAATCCCGGTTTCGTAAATCGATCGGCATAATTTTTTCCCCTTCATTCGTTTGCGTATCTGACGTGGGCTTCAATTCCTGCCTATTCTAGTTTGGACAGCCTCAACTTTCGCGGGGTTTCACTGTTCACCGATTTTTAGTTTTGAATTTTGTTATTTTTATTGCAATGCCATGTTATCCTTCTCCTTTTGTCTCTTTGTTCGCTTTTCTTATCTGGTAAATCCAGATTTTTCGCGAACTCAAGCTTTTTAATGATGGAATTAGTTCGATTCCATCGATTGGATATCTATTCCCTTTTCTTGAATATATTTCCACATTTGTGTTACCAGAATCATCGCTTAGCACCCATATCTCTTGTACCACTGTCCATCAAACAAACTATCTGTTCTTCAGTTTCCAAAGCATACCATCCGATCCGTTTTATTTGTACCCTATCCTTTTTCGTCTATTTATGATCTTTCGCTGTCCCACACTTTCTTGCATTCCGTACTATTGTTGTTTTATCACTGTCTACCCCACCTTGCGTCCACCCTTATTCAATAATAATCCTGAC
Organism: Endogone sp. FLAS-F59071; assembly: GCA_003990785.1. Lineage (NCBI taxonomy): Eukaryota > Fungi > Mucoromycota > Endogonomycetes > Endogonales > Endogonaceae > Endogone > Endogone sp. FLAS-F59071. The sequence goes on from RBNK01000635.1 coordinate 692, forward strand.
AGCATTTCCCCCCCCCCCCTCCCTCATATTAGGGATCGAGGGATATCAGCAGGCCTGAATTGTGAGATCTAGCGCTGGAAACTGTTGTGTTTGATATGTTTGTTGAATTGGGAACGAATTGGCTAGTGTTCACTTCGTGTTTGGCTGCATGGGTAAGGTATTAAGAATGGATAAATTCTGGCACGAGAGAAGCCGATGCAACCAAGAATTGCCATAATATATTTGTCAGGATAGAGAGACTGTTGGATTTTATATCTACCGGCGGCCTTTCTATACACTTTACCTATTTAAGATGAAACCAAAGCTGATGCTGACGGGGAAATGTCATTCTCAGCATGTGATTGCAAAATGAATTCGAAACCCAATGTCTAATAACCTTAAACAATATTTCCGAGACCCTAAATAACCTCCCTCTGAGCAGCATCGGCAAACCGCGGCACGGTGTGTGGGCCTTTCAATAGCCAGTTGCCAATTTCGATCCACTTTGCAAATTCGCGGAGTCCAGAGGCCTCTTGTTCAAAATGCAAACTTTGTGGAAGGCCGGTCACAAGATACTTTTCATAGAAACTGGATCAACAGAAACACCTATATCATCAAGCAAGGGTGTTGAGTGTTTAGCCTTCACGATCAAGCAGTGGACGATTCCCGCTGGTGTCGTTCAAGGTTCTGCTTATATTCGGTCTCTTCTTCCTTCTGTTCGTTGGAAAGGGAGAAAAAAAAAAGTGTAGTTTAGATACATATTTGTTTGGCGAACGATTCGTCGTTCATCAACCCAAAAAATACCATATCTTATTTACCAACAGCCTTTGTTGCTCCACGAACCACGGCGGTAGGTTCGGCGGCAGCGTCACGAGGTCAAGATCATAGAGCTCAATGAACTGCTCATTCATATAGCGTCCCTTGTTGCTGGCGTAGCTCCGATACTGTGGTAAGGGACAGGCGCATTATGGTAAAGACCAAGCGAGGATCTGTGCGGAGATTGCAATCGAGAAGAAATTCATATGCCATGGTTTACCTCCATGACAATTGAAGTAAAGTTCCAATTCTGCAGACGCCGGAGGCAGCCAAAGAATGTACCCGTCTCGTGAATACCAGAGCTGTGAAGAGGTTGCCGATACGGCGCAGAAGAAATTATTGAGTATGCCTAGAGCCCAGAGCCCAGAATAGTTGCTTTCACGACGCAACATACGTGCACATGACGAGGACAGGGTATATGGAATAGTCGAGCACCAATTCCAACCCTTCCTTGATGAGTTCATCGCTCACGGGCCGCCAGCTCGGCGGCTGGGTCGGTTTCCAGGTCGCAAATCCGAGGTGGATCTGCAAGGAAAAGTTTGTAAAGGAAGAATCCAAACTTCAGCTTTCGGTGAACAGTACTGTTAAAGCTCACCAATTTGATGTTGTTCTCCTCAAAGAAGTTCAACCCTGGCCGAGTGGGCAGCTCTGGCGAGAGCACCAAGACAGTCTTGAGGTGCAGCTGTTTTATGAATGGGAGGTGAGAGGCCTGGAGCATATCAGAGCGGTATACGCCCTTCTCTACAATACCAAACTGCTCGGGAGGAGTGAAGAGGAAGGGAGGCATGGTGGATTTAACAACAGTAAATATGCGGAAGTGGTGGTGGTATGATTTCTCGTGCGCACGTGACCGGCAAGTATTATTCTTTTAAAATTAAGAGAATTTTTTACAAGAAAGATAGAGAGGTCATCAGGAAAATGTTTTAAATAGTTTGCAAACAGTAATACTAAGAGCTATGAACAATATCAGAAAAATGATTTAATAGTTTACAAACAGTATTACTAAGAGCTATAAATAAAAATAGCTATAAGTATAAATACTAGTTATAGACTATACTGTTTTTGACAAACTTACCAAAACAGTACTACAAATAGTACAAACTACTCTAGAACAGCTCTAAAACAATATTGCAAAATGACAAATAGCTCAGAATAGCTTATTAAGCTTATAAATAGCTTATAAGTATAGATATTAGTTATAGACTATAAACTGAAAAATATTTTCTTAATAAAAATAGTTATAAGTATTATAATAGAATATTTTGTAATAATATCAATTTTGATTACAGTCATATGACTTGTAGTAACATTATGACCCTCAGTGTTATTACAACTTGTAATACTATTACAAACCTTAATATCATTATAATCTAGAATAGTATTTCAATCTAATATATTATTTTACTACCTAATTATATTATAACCTGATATATTATTTTATAATTATATCCTAGCTAATCAATTTATACCTTATATTTAGTTGAGCCAATTAAAAATTCGAGTAGTAACCTGAGTAGCTGCCTATATAGCACTTTGTAATTTCTTATAAATACTCTACTTACAATTAATAATAAAATTTAAACTATAATAAGCTAAGAAAGCTTATAATAGACAACTCAAAAGATATTAAAAGCTTTACTCAAAGAGTAAGCAATTGGGATAGTTTTGAGATTCTAGTAGATATATATTTATTCAATTAATTATACTTATTCTTACTAGTTAATACTTAGACACATACCCTTCTTAAGATACTATCATATAATCTGTTAAAACCTTTAAAATATATTTTCCACATCTATTCAATTTCAAGTATTTTGCCATTAATATATTTTAGTCCATTACAATTGATATCAACTGGTAGGAAATCAATTAACACTTTAACTGATTTGTTATTTATATTGCATAACTAAACTTACTAAAACCCATAGTAGAAGATAAAAGCAAGAATAGCTCTACTACTACCCCTATTTATATTACTATATTTATTTAGAAGAAGATTTAAGAGATAAAGAAATCATATCAGATAGACTATCTACCTTTTATAGATATACTAGAGAGTATATCTGGGAATTTCTAAATAATTTGGAGAGCTACTTTTCAATTAAAAGATTAGCCACCACCTGATAGATTGTTATTCTGGCTGCTCAACTTAGAAGATCTATAAAAGAAATATATCACCTAGCCTTAATTGATACAACAGCTACTGAACTAGGAGGACTACTAACTTCAGCAACTATAGTAGTAGGAGGAGCAGAAGCTATAGCTAGAGTACTAGCAGCTACTTACTAGAAAACTATTTAAACCTAATTAGAAGAGAAATATTTTACTAAATAAAAATAAGAATTAATTAAGGAGTAGTTATTCAATATGAAGATGTCAATCAACTAATATCCAGATAATTAGATTACTACTATTAATCAGTACATATAACTTTGTAGAAAAACTAGCCTTATTATATGAGAAATAGTATTTATAAATGACTTACCTGCAGATCTCTAATACTATATCAAGAGGTTTGGCTCTTGAAAAATAGAAGAAAAGATTAGAATAGTACAAGCTTTTTGAGATACTAAAGCTAAACAATTTTCATCTCTGTATGACAAGTTATCACAAGACTTGTATAAGAAGTTCAATACTAGAATATCTATAGTCTAGATAGTATTAATATCAGCTAAACTACCTAAGAAGAATACTATCAAGCTAGCAGTTATAGCAAAATTAGAAAAGATAATATATGAAGAAGAAATAAAGAAGATTATCAAGATGTTCTTTAAAATAATAACATATTACTAATCTTGAAGCTAAGGTAATTTACCAGAATAAGTAGCTAAGAGGAATCTACTTTATAGAAGAATAAAACAAAAATGAGATAAATTGTTTCCTTTATAAAAGATATAATAACTTTACTAAAGACTACTAAACTAGAAGTTAAAAAGAACATTAAGAAACTATAGTCTATAACTAGCATCCATGCTTGTAAGCTATTCACAGGCTGTTTGCAAGCTGTTCTAGCCAGTTTATGGTTCACAATATTGTTCTAAAGGTGTTCGAGGTTTGCAATATTGTTTTAGTAGAGTTTTAGAGTAATTTGTAGCTGTTTACCAATAATAGTTTATAGTCTATGACTAGCATCTATATCTATAGCTATTTTGTTTATAGCTCTTAGTAAAATAGTTCACAGCTCTTAGTAAAATAGTTCGTAGATTAATTAACCATTTTTCTGATAAAGGCTGAGAGAAGAAGAAAGTCAAGAAGGCTAACTATATAAATATAATATAGGAAATTAAAAAAGAAGATGAAGAATTTAGTAGAGAAGAATACTTAGAAGCCTATTCTATTGAAACAATCAACTACATAGCTACTAGGAAGACCCCCTACCCAAGGAAGAAGCTAACCCAAGTATCTGAAGTTATCATTAAAAACCTAAGAAGCTAATATATAAATAATAGCTAAATAAAGACTAATGGGACAAAGTCTTCAAGTAGATAATATAACCTAGTAAAACAGTTATCTCAATTACTAGAGATAAAGAAATAATAGATCAAGAGGAGAATAAGAAGAAGAAATCTAGAAGAGTTAAAGAATTTAAGTATAACCCTTGGCAGAATATTGTTAGTCAGAAGGCCAATATTACCTTCAAGCAACTCTTCTAGATCATACCATTAATGAAGCAGAAGATAAAGATATAGATCACAGAGACCAAGCTAACTATTTAATTTAAGAAAGTCAATACTACTGAAGAAGAGAAGAAGAAGCAAATCTATATCTCATCTACCTATACTCAATACAATATTGAAGGATTAATATGCTCAGTTATTATTAATACTAAAGCAGAAGTCAGCATCATTGCCAAACATTTTCTAAACTACCTAGAATGAGATATTAATAAAGCTGCCACCTTTACTCTAGTTGTTATAAGTGAAAAAAAGCAGCATACCTCTAGGAGTACTTCAAGAAGTACTAGTTCAGTTTAGAATAAAAATTATACCTATCAGAATGATCATCACTGATGTACAATCCTATAATACTGTCTTGAGCAATAGTTGGTAGAAGAAAGCTAAAGCTAAAATTAATTTAGATATATAGAGATTAATCTTCATCAACCATAGAAGGAAGTTTAGTATACTCCTAGATATTCAGAAAGAAGTAGTACTAAAACTCACTTAGAGACTGGAAGATAAAAGTAATACAGATGAAGAAATAACTTCTGGACAGGCATACCTTAATATGGTAAAAGAAAAAGAAGCTAACATAGTGATCTATAGTAAATATAGCTATCTGACACCTTTAGAGAAGAATCAATTGATTGAATACAATATAAAAAATACAAGATGTTCATTCTATAAGCAATATATCTATTATACTAAAATGATATATATATATAGTAACACAAAGTTAATATCTTGCCTGAACACCTTGAAGATATATCTACTACTAGAGAAAAAAATTAAGAAACTAAGACTATTATAAACCTACTATAGGATCCTACCCCCAATGAATCAAGGACTATATAATAGAAGGAATCTCCACCCATTTTTAGATAATACTAGAGAAGTCTAAGATTACTTCTGGAGAAACATCAGACATATTAACAAAGAATACCTTTAGAGAAACTGCAATATCTACCTATAAGAATGCTACTACAATGAAGTTAACCTCTATAATCTTTGGGAATATAAGAATTAGACCAGATACCCAAATAAGCTGTATGATATTAACTATTATAGAACTTGGAAAGAATGCTATGATCAAGAACAAAAACAGACTATATTTGAAGAAAATGAAGAAGAAGAGACACTTAAAGATTGAGGTAATAAAGTCTATATTGCTTAAATACCTACTGAAGTTAGAGCCTTATTCCAAGATAATGAAGATGATAGACCTATCCTAATTAAAGAAAGTGACTCAGATTCAGAGGAAGAGATTATTATCTTAGAAGAAGTAATTTACTCTAATGAATGAATTAACATGTGATTTGATAGTAGAAAAACTTATAGCAAAATCTACCTCAAGATACAACTTATAAGCAGTAAAAGAAACTGAACATTTATATCTTTGAAGAAGTATTTATAGTTGAAAAGAAGGAAACAGTAACTTAAGTTAAGAAATTGATAGAAACTACAATTATCCTAAAGAGAAAAACTAAAGGAGCTATAGGTTATGATCTATATACAGATAAAGACTACATCCTAGAATTGAAATTATCAGCCTTTGTAAAAACTGAAATTGCTATTACTCTACCAAAAGAACAATATATGCAAGTATAGACAAGAAGTAGACTCTACTACAACTTAGGAATTAAAGCCTTCCCCAAATTGATAGATCAAGACTATAAAGAAGAAATTAAAGTTAGATTAGTTAACTATAATCATAGTTAATTTGCAGTATACTAAGGAGACTAGATTGCCCAAATAGTGATCATCAGATATGAATAGTAACTATTGAAAGAAGTGAAATACTTAGAAGAAATATAATATAGAAAAAAAAAATTTAGATCTACTAAATAAGCTAATATAATAATAGAAAGACTGGATAACCTAGAGAATGCTAAGAAGTATATCTATTCTCTCAATAAGAATTTACTATCAAATTAGAAGAAGCAGCTACAAGACCTACTAAAGAAGTATAAAACTTAGTTTGATTTGATTCAACTCAGTTTATTAAGAAGCTCTAAAGTAAGCAAACAAAGCAAATAAAGTAAGTAAATAAGCAAATGAAGTAAATGAAGTAAGTAAGCAAGCAAGCAAACAAAGTAAATAAAGAGAGCTCATGAATAAAATAAATAAAGAGAGCTCATAAATAAAGCAAAAAAAGAAAGCTCATGAATGAAGCAAATAAAGAAAGCTTATGAATAAAACAAATAAAAAAAGCTTATAAATATAAGCTCTTAACCCCTGAAATACATCCTTATATAATATAAAAAAAAAAAAAAATTTCTGAAATATATATATATAAAATGTATATAAATCAAGTAAGCAAGTAAGCAAGTAAGTAAACAAGCAAATGAAGCAAATGAACAATTTAGCATTCTTAGCTAAAGTGCAAAAAAATTTTTCATAATAAATAATGTTATTATATAAGATAATATTATTAATATAAGATAATGTTATTGATATAAGATAATGTTATTAATATAAGATAATATTATTAATATAAGATCATCTTATATAAATAATATTATCTTATATAAATTATATTATATTATATATAAGATTTATTTATACTTATAAACTTAGTTTTTTTAATAAAAAATATATTTATATCAATAAGTTCTACTGTTTTGATAAGTTTATAAAAAAACAATTTATAGTCTACTAGTATCTATACTGTAACAGATTAAAATATATTAATAGCAAAATACTTGAAATTGAGTAGATGTAGAAAATACATTTTAGAGATCTTAGTAAGTTATACAGTAGTATATTAAGAAGAATATATATCTAAGTGTTAACTAGTAAGAATAAGTACAATTGATTAATAAATATATATTTACTAGAATCTCAAAACTATCCTAATTATTTACTTCTTAAGTAAGGCTTTTAGTATCTCTTGGGTTATCTGTTGTAAGCTTTTTTAACTTCTTACAGTCCAAATTTTATTATTAATTGCAAGTAAAGTATTTATAAGAAATTACAAGGTGCTATATAGGTAGCTATCTAGATTACTACTCAAATTTCTGATTGGCTTGACTAAATATAAGGTACAAATTGATTGGCTAGAATATAATTGTAAATAATATATTAGATTATAATATAATTGGGTAGTAAAATAATATATCAGATTAAAATACCATTCTAGGTTATAATGATATTAAGGTTTATAATAGTATTATAAGTTATAATAACACTAAGAGTTGTAATGTTACTATAGGTTATATGACTGTAATCAAAATTGATATCATCATAAAATATTCTATTATATCTTCTTTCTTTCTTTGAGTTAGACTTCAAGATACAGTTTTAACTTAGAGAAATCTCTCCATAATTGCTGTACTTCCTCTTTTAACTTCTTTATATTGTTTTGTAAAAGTTGATTCAGTTAGTATGTACTGTATCTGAAGTAGTTGAGGGTACTGAGCTTGTACTTGAATAGCTGATAGATTCATTTAGCTATTTTTGAAGTATAGGTAGGGAGTACTCCATTAAGGGCTTATTGGTAGATCTCTCTATTCTTTCAGTTCCAGATATGTTTAACTTCTTCTTTTCAAAGTTGTACAATTTGATAGTACTTCTTCCATTTACTGATTCATACCAAGTGCTGTCTCCTTTGAATATTGTATAGAATCAATCAGATCTTCTATAAGGTTAATTTTTCTATTTTCTTAAGTTCTTCTAAGGGTTTTATATATCAGTATACCTCAATCAGCCTGACTTAGACTTTATAAAAGTTGTTCTAGTGGGGTATAGTATTTCTTAAAGTAGTTTTAGTAAATAGTATAAGATAGAATTGTTTCTATCATTTTTTGTAACTGATATGTTGTTTCTTTTATACTTGTGATATAATATAATTCTTCTTATTTTGGGTCTAATTTTGCTAACTATAATGACTCTACTATTTCCAATATAGTAAGACTTGGTTGCTGATTTTTAACTTTTTAGTCTCTTTATTATCAGAAAAATATTTCTAAACAGTTCATATTCATAATAACTAATTTGTGTTTGTACCAGTTTACCATTGTTCATGTCTATATGACTATAATATATATTTGCCTAATGGTATGTTATTTGCATAAAGCCTTAGTTTGTATATTATTAGTTTGTATTCATTAATAGATTCATACCTAGGATATATTTAGTTTGCATATATTTTATTTTGTTATTTTGAAGTATTCTGTTCATAACTCTTAGTAAAATAGTTTGTGAACTAGTTAAAGTTTTACTGATTTATTTAAAAGAGTTCTTCCTAAGAAACATGATCCACATACTTGTTAACTAAGTATGAATTAAAAAAATATATATCTAAGTTAGCTGCTAACAGATTTTATACTGAATCTTGTTCCTGAAACAAAGGCCATATATAAAATACCCTTATAATAGCATCCACTAATATAACATTAAACTTCCCGGATTGCACAGCTATAGCTATATTTGTTTCATAATCTTGGGTAACCATATTAGTTTTTCCACCAAGTGCTTTAGAATGTACAGGAATATCAGTAATGTTATACTACTTCAAGTATACAAGATGGTGAATATTTTTTTTATACTTGATCTTGAACAGTACTCAAACTGAAGCAAAGAGATATTTGTCTATACCTTGCTACTTTTCGAAATTTTTATTTGTGAAATTATATAAAATAACTCAATCATATTGCAGAGTTCTATGGAACTGTTAATTATAGTGAATTATTTGATGAAATATATCTAGTAATTGCTCTATTTAGCAATATAGATCACAGACTCTAATAGATAAGAAAGTATATACCATAATCTATTTGGAATAAAAAAATTGTATTTATTTCCAATATTTGCAGTTTACAGATTGAATAAATAGACTAATAGACTTACTATTAAACTTACCAGCAAATTTGAAAGTTTTGGGAGGTTTTTCCTATTTATACAATGACAATGTTCTTCTCCAATAAACTCAAGATCATGAAAAAAGGTTTGAATAGTGAGTTTGATGTCATCTATATTGAATATTTTTGAGGCCTTATCAATGTAAATTTTAGAAATTATACTATTTAGATATTAGTAATTTTCAGTGATTGGAGGCCTGGTATCTGCAGACTTATTATTACTAGTCAATATTTAGTCAAGCTTATCTTCAAGTACTATTCTATATTCTACAAACTTGACTACTTAGGGGAGAGGGTCTTGCTTGTTTGTTTACTAATATAGTGTATTAACTTCAATATGATGTTGGTGTTTGGTTATTTCTATGTCAGAATTATTTGGTATGCTAAATCTTCTAGTCGACTCTGAAATATGCTGAAGTAAATGTAACTTCAGGAAGTTTAGAGAACTTGACAATACCTCCACAAATAGTTCTTTCAAGTTATTGAACTGAGATAATAGTATATCTTAATCCACAAGCATTTTTTCAGTTTGAATTAGTGCAAAGGTATAGAAATACCATTTGACAAAACATGTAAAATATTTAGTAACCTCAGATGATAGTAAAAGGCCTCTTATGTATGAGATAAAATCTATAAAATAGATAAAATATTAATAATATATTTGCAAACTTCTTAATCAATTTCTAAAATAATAATAAACATATTCTCATTAGTTATTGGTATTCAGCTGCTATTATCTAAGATAAATGGAAAATTCTCTTACTGAATTTTCTAAGTTTAGAATACCTTAGAACAAGATAGATGCAAAGATCTAGTTCAAGTATTAATTAATTTGCTATGTGTGAACTATAACTTCATCTAATGATTTCTAGAGTTAAATTGACAAGATATTTTCAAACACCTTTTTTAATTTAATAAAGCATATCAGATATAATTATAGAGTAAATATTTATAAAGAGTAGTTCCTACAAAATATTCTAGATGAATTAATTAAATAGAAATAAGATTCATAAATAGAAATGTTTAAAGCAAATTTCACTTCTAACCATACTTAAATATATTATGACAAATGTACTAAAAACTGGTTGTTCATTTATTGAGAATGCTCAGAGTATCAGATGCAATATCTCCCTTTGCATATCTTTACTACAGCTTCATGTTATGCTCTTTAGGCTTTACTATAACTGATATTGAGATATTCCAAGACTCTATACAAACTGATTTTATTTAGATAGAAATAGAGGGGGTATTTATACAAATTGAAAGACTAAAAGACTTCATTACAAAATATTATCTAATCATTGCGAATTGCTGGACAATCTGACAAAAGATGACTTAGAGATGATCTGAGAGATAATCAATGATAGATGGGATCAGGAATCATCACTAGAAGGTTACAGAATGTTCTCAAAAATCAGATAAGTTACATATTGATCATCACAATATATACTTTTTGCCCTTTTAGCCTATATTTCTGCAGAAGTCTCTCAGCCTTTTAATTATTGCTCTTTGAAATACTTTTAGATGTGCTTGCGATTGTTTTTTTTTATTTCAGCAACTGTTTGCAGGTAGTATTTCTTATCAAGATAAGAAAATTTATTCTTAGGAGCCATATATACTAAGTAGGCATAGTTTGTATAAACTAAGCATATCAAACATACTTCTAGATAATTAGCTATAAATAATATATGACTACCAAATAACAATTATAAAGTCTACTATCTAGTCCACACATAATGATACTACTAAAAATTTATTTATGTTTGATAATTAATAACAAATTTTATCGAAAAAAAACAAAATTAAAGTTTGTGAACTGAAAACTTACCTTTTTCCTACTTTAATAAGGCTTTCGAGAACCTATACCATATATGTATAATAAAGAATTACCTTTACTTTATAAAAAATCTCCATCTCAGTCTCCTTCAGTATTCCCTCAAGGACTAGAAAATATACAATCATCAAAAATGCATTTCAGGAATATGATTGCCAAATATGTTTTGGTATGTTGCCAATCGATATATACAGTAGGTACATTTTGGTGTGTTTGAGCAGATTGCAATGTATCTGGTCTATTCTGAGCAATACTGGAACTATAGTTGTGCCAGCAGAAAGTTTAATCTGCAAACTGTGAAAGAAAAGAGTAACTTAATAATAATCTATAGACAATTAATTATTATTCACAAACTGAAAAGATAAAGTGTAAATATTATTTATTACCTAAGTCTCCTACCAAAAATCACTCTAATGAATCTCTGAGTATTGATGAGTTCCTAAACTAAAGTATTTCTCTGCTTTGAAAACCATATTGTTCTCAAAAGAAAGATTTAACATTAATTTTTATATCACAGTAAGAGGATTTTGAAAAAACAACTCTTGTAGCTCAGCCCAAGTCTTAGACTTGTTTATAATAGTAAAAACTTTGCTATAAAAGGGCTAAATAAATAGTAAAATATAAATATTTATTGTAAGCCATACTTATATGTATAAAAAGATTTGGAGCATATATATCATTCCTTCTTTTACTGCTATGTTTAATAGTTTCATTATTTCTCTAGAATTTGTAAATTGGATAGAGTCATCCACTATTGAAATTTATTTATTTGCGAAAGTACTAAGTAGACTATCCACAGTTATTCAGGATATATTCCTATTTTGGAATAATAGCTCTATAAGCCAAATTTCACCTTTGTATTTCCAGGGGTGTAAAGAATTATTTACATCAGACTCAGGTATTTATTGGAGTTTTTCTATAAACTCATTATATTATATGTATTGTGATGGACTAAAATATATTAACAGCAAAATACTTGGAATTGAGCAAGTGCAGAAAATACGTTTTAGGGGTCTTAGCGGTTTATGCAGTAGCATCTTAAGAAGGGTGTCGATGTAGATATTAACTAACAAGAATTTAGTGTGATCGAATAAAGTGTATCTGTTAGAATCTCGAAACTATTTTAATTGCTTACTCCTTGAGTAAGGCTTCAGTATCCCTTAGGTTGTCTGTTGTAAGCTTCCTTAGCTTGTTGCAGTCCGAATTTTATTGATAATTGTAAGTGGGGTATTTATAAGAAATTACAAGGTGCTATATAGGCAGCTACCCAGGTTACTACTTGAATTTCTGATTGGTTCGGCTAAATATAAGATACAATTGATTGGCTAAGATATAATAAAATGATATATCAGGTTATAATGTAATTGGGCAGTGAAATAATATATCAGATCGAAATACTATTTTAGGTTATAGTGTGGTTGCAGATCTCAACAACACTACAGGTCTCAACAATGCTACAGATCTTAGCATTATTGCAAGTCACATGACTTGTGATCTCATATGATCAAATTGTATGTCATCACAAAATGTTCCATCACATCTCCTTCCTTTCTGCAAGTTAGACTTCAAGGTATAGTTCTAACTTGGAGAAATCTCTTTGTAACTGTTTTACCTCTTCCTCTAGCTCCTTCATGTCATTCTGTGTCAGTTGATTTAGTTGGTGTGTACTGCACCGAAAGTGATTCAAAGCACTAGGCTTGTGCTTGAATAGTTGATAAATCTATTCAGCCATTTTTGCAGCATAGGCAGAGAGTGCTCCTTTGAGGGCTCGTTGATAGATTTCTCTATCCTTCCGGTTCCAGATATATTCAACTTCTTCATCCCAGAGTTGTGCGATTCAGTAGTATTCCTTCCATTCATTGATTCGTGCCAGATGTTGCCTCCTTTGGATGTTGCATACAATTGATCGGGTCTTCTGTAAAGTCGATCCTTCTATCTCCTCAAGGTCTTTTAGAGGTTCTATATGTTGGTAGGCCTTGATCAGGCTGACTCGGACTTCATGGAAGTTGTTCCATCGGGGTATGATATTTCTTGAGGCGGTTTCGGTGGACAGTATAGGGTAAAATCGTTCTTGTTGTTTTTTGTAACTGATATGTGGTTCCTTTTATACTGGTGATATAGTATGGTCCTTTCCATTTTGGGTCCAATTTTACTGACTAGGAGGATTCTACTATGTTTCGGTATAGTAAGACTTGGTCACCAATCTTCAATCTCTCGGTTTCCTTATATTCCTTGTCATAATTCTTCTTTTGTCGATCTTGTGCAATGGCAATGAATTCTCTCGCCTTGTTTCGGACATTGTGTAATTCCTGAATTTCCTTTGTCATATGATGCTCGATTTGCGTTTCCTAGGAGGTGTGGCTGGGTTCTGGTTTGGTCATTACTTGGTCTACTAGCTGATGAGCTTTTCTTCCATAAGCGAGCTCAAAAGGGGTGAACTTTGTTATCTCTTGTTTCATTGTTCATAGTGCAAATAAGGCGGAAGATAGGTACAAGTCCCAATCTCCTCCTTGTGATTGTACTACTTTAGCAATCGTGTTCTTGATGGTTTGATTCGTCCGTTCAGTGAGTCCATTTCCTTGGGGATGGTAGGCAGTAGTCTTTATTTGGCAGATTCCGAAATGTTGCATCAATATCTGCATGAATTCATTAACAAATTCAGTTCCTTAATCGGAGGTCATTTCATAAGGTATTCCATGGCAGTAGATAATATCTTCATAGATAAAGAGTGCAATGTTAAGGGCATCTGCAAGGGGCAAGGCTCTTGCTTCAGGGTACTTGGTCAGATAATCTACTGCTACTATGATATATCGATTTCCTCTAAGTGTTCTTGGTAGCAGTCTGACAATGTCTATTCCAATATGTTCGAAGGGTCCTCCAGGTACAATTGGTTGTAAGGTCTTGACTTCCTTTCCTTGGTGCCTCTTCTAGCAAGTGTTGCATCTTCTAATATATTCTCTAATGTCTTCATACATATTCTTCCAATAATATTTTTCTGATAGTCATTGATATGTGTTGTCTATGCCCATGTGTCCTGCCAGCTAATGGTCATGAGAGGCCTGAAGAATTATCTGCTTTTTGTGTTTAGGAACTACAAGTCGTATCTGTCCTCTGTGTCATCGGTAAAGTATATTATTCTTGATAAAATAGTTGAGTGCCATTGTCTGTATAAGCCGTTGATCATTTTTGTTCGTCGTTCCAGTAAAGGTTAGGTTACTGAGGTAATCCAAATATTTGTTATAAAGTTCAATATTCATTGGGTAGGTATATTCTTTTTGGTTCGGGGTGTCAATCTCGGATAAATTGGGGTAGGTGTAAGAGAGTGTCCACATTCTGATGATTCTGTCCTTTTCTGTATTATATCGTGAAGTCATATTCCTGTAATATGGCTAGCCATCGTACATACATTCCTGTCAGATTTGGCTTATTCCAAAGCCATTTGAGAGCTGAGTGGTCTGTTATCAGGGTGAACTGTTTTCCAATCAGGAAGTGGCGGAAGTGTTGTACGGCCCAAACGACTGCTACGCATTCCAGTTGGGTGGCTCCATAAGAAGGTTCTGCTCTATGGGTGGCTCGTCCTGCATAAGCAATCACATGCTCTCCATCTTTGTCATCTTGCACCAGGATTGCTCTAAGTCCAAATGACGATGCATCTATATACAACTTGAATACTTTCGTGAGGTCCGGTCTTGCCATTACTAGTGCGTAGATAAGTGCTTCCTTGATCAGATCAAAGACAGTTTGTGTGGCTGACATCTATTCCCATACTCTTTCTTTTCTTTACAACATGTGCAGGGGTGCAGCAATTTCAGAGTAACCAGGGATAAACCTTTTATAGAACTGGACCAGTCCTAAGAATCCTCGTAAGGCTATCTTATCTTGCAGGGTTAGGAAGGCTTTGACGATTTCAGTCTTCTTTGGGTCCAGGTGGATTTCTCCTCTATCGATTATAAATCTAAGGTATTTGATTTTCTTTTGTCTAAAGTAGCATTTTGTTGGCTTGATCCTTAGTCCGTGTTTTCTGAGTCATTCAAATACTTCCTTCAGGATCACCATATGTTCTGCGAAGTTCTCTGCATAGATGTTGATGTCATTGATGTACATGATCACTCCATGTCTAATCAAATCATAGAAGATCTCATTCATTGCAGCCTGGAAGGTGGCGGGTGTGTTGCAAAGTCCAAAGGACATTCTTGTGAATTCGTACTGTCCAAATGGTATAATAAATGCTGATTTCTCCTATGCTTCAGGCATCATTCCAATTTGGTTATATCCTGCCCATAGGTCCAAGGTTGAGTAGATTTGCGCCTTTTTCAATATGTTTTGTAAGTCTTCTGAGTGCAGGATCGGATATGCATGCTTCTTGGTGACTGAGTTCAATTTGTGATAGTCGATAACCATTCTCTGTCCATCTTTCTTTGGTACTATGCTGATAGGTGATGCCCAAGGGCTTTTTGATCATATGATCACTCCTAACTCTAATAGCTCTTGAACATGCTTTTATACAAAGTCATGATAGTTGGCTGGCAATCTGTAGGGTGCCTGTTTGATTGGTTTGGCATCTCCTGTATCAATATGGTGAGTGAAGAAGGCTTGGTCCGGTAGGTCCTTGAAACTGATCGTGATAATATCCTCATACTGTTGTAATTATTAGCTTATTATATCTCTCCTATCAATGATCGATGCATCAACGATCGATCATACGTCACTCAATTGTGGCTTAGACAATCTTTGTTTTGTATCGACCAATCATAAATTAGCATTAATAAATACACGCATATTGGCTTCATTAGCCAGTGCGCTCTTTACTCCAAACACACATTCGAAGATCAAATTTCAACAGGTTATGAGCTCTGAGCCGCTCGAATTGCAGCTCGACAATCTGAGATCTATGCAATCATCTACGCAATCATAGCAGTTACAACTGCGATCACTGTAAGTGTTTATTTAACATTGTAAACAATGCGTCAAACAAAGCGATAAACAATGCGATAAACGACACCACGATAAAGCAATGCAATAAACAATACGTAACGATATAGCATTCAACGACACGACATGACAAAAATGGACAATCTATATGCATCATCGTCATCAGCAACAAGATCGACAAGATTGCGGTCTAAATCAAAAACAGACAGATATCAAACTCTTGATAACGACGAAGGATTGGATAGAAACCATTAGAGCAATATCGCATTTAGCCTCGATCGACAGGAATAGATAGCTACAACGATCAGAAATCAGGAAGATAAATTAGACACGCTTGTAACCCTAATGGGAGAATTGATGGCAAAAATCGATAAAACAATCACATCACCTAGTACGCCAACCAATCAGAACGCAGCTACAGAAGGCAACACGCCACAAAGACAATCACCATCACCATCACCAACAACATCAACAAAGCTTAACGATCTGGCGAAGGAGTACCTGAGATTGATCAACAAATTCGATGGATTGGGTGGCGCACCTAGATTGTTCGATTACTTTGATGCTGTAGAGCAATTTATCACCAGCACCAATCTATCAGTATAAAAGGAGGAAGTCAACGCAGCAATCAGTAAAATTACAGGCAACGCTAGAATGTAGTTATGGAGGCACGTGAACACATCAGGAGAATTTGATTTGTGGGATGAGCTTAAAGAGGCTATGATGCAAAAATATGCACTAATGGAACAATTGTTACAAATGCGCGATAAGCTTGCGATGATGAAGCAAAAAGGATTAATCGAAGATTATAATGACGCATTCAACCAGATTATGGCACAAATTGAAGATATGACCAACACAGAAGCTATACCGCAATATCTCTGGGGTCTAAGCCCCAGATACCAGGAATTAATACTTGCGCAGGAGAATATGCCGACAATGCTGGAGGCTCTACAACTCGCATACATCAGGTTCAACCCGGATAATAAACAAAGGCGCGACGAAGCCCACGCGACAGACTGAGGTGGCTACCGAGGCGGCGACCAAGGCGGATACCGAAGCGGCGACCAAGGCGGCTACCGAGGCGGCGGTCGTGATAATCGAGGCGGAAGCACCGGACGAAGCCGAGGCTATAACAACGATAACGGAAACAATCGAGGAGGTCATAATGACAGAGGTGACCGAGGCGGCGATCGTGGAGCCAATCGAGGCGGGAATTTTCAGGGACACCCTCGGAAATGTTATGTCTGTGAGGGAGAACACGGAATATTTCAATGTAACAAATTCAACAATTGGGTAAAAACAGAAAAAGAAAAAGAAAAGACTAAACCGAGAGCCGAAGCAAATCTGGTGATTGGCGCTATCATCGATTCGGGCGCCACACAACATATATTCAACCAATTGGAGCTTTTCGAGATGGTGGCTGAGCACGACGGCTTGGTCACATGTGCAGGGAATGAGAAATTACACACGATGCACATTGGGACAATTGAGCTCGATGACGAGCTGAAATTACGGGACGTCTTATATGTACTGGAGATCGCTAGAAATTTAATATCTGTGCGGGCATTGACACGTGATGGAAATGACATAACCTTCAAGAGCGATGGATCAGTAATTAAAATCAGCATAGATCACGAAGAAATTAAAATCGGACAAGCCGATGGCGACCTATTTCATTTATCGACATCAGAGCTAGAGCTAGAAGCAAACATTGCTGATTCCAAGATTGCAAACATCGCCGATTCCAAGATCGATAACTATATATTATGGCATCACCGACTAGGCCATCCGGGCTGAAATACTCTGCAATCAATCAACAAATTTGTCACAGGGCTCGGAGATGTGTGGCTGTCAACTGGACAAATCGAAATATGTACCGGGTGTAAATACGCGAAGTCACACCACAAGCTATTTGGACACGCGAAAAATCGATCGATAGAGCCTATTGGAAGGGTACACACAGATCTGTGCGGGCCGATGCCCACACCATCAGTCAATGGAGCAAAATATATATTAACTTTCATTGATGACACTACTCGCTACATCACAACATATTTTATTGACAACAAAAGTGATACATTTGATCGATTCCGGATATTCAAGGCATTCGCCGAGACACAATCGGGCCGAAAACTCAAGATTCTCTGATCAGATGGAGGAGGAGAGTATGTAAACACTGAGATGCGTGAATTTTTAATCAAACACAGAATTCATCACGAAATGATGATACTGGACACGTCGCAACAAAATGGTGTAGTCGAATAATATAACCGGACATTGATGGAGTCAATCCGGACAGTTAAAATTACTGCTGGCATACCTGACGAACTTTGGGCAGAACTTGCCACAAGTGCTACATATTTACACAACCGATTGCCAACGCGAGCCAATAAGGAGAGTGCTTCACCATTTGAATTATGGCATGGTCACAAGCCTGATATCAGTAACTTGCACGTCATATGGGCTGATGCGTATATGCATATTCGCAAGGGAAAAAGGTCGAAGCTGGCGCCCCGATCTAAAAAGCTTAAAATGATTGGCTATCACGACGAAAAGAAGGCGTACAGGCTCTGGGATCTAACCAATAGGAGGATAGAGATCAGCCACAACGTCACATTCGATGAATCTATTATATTAAAATCCCCAATAATCGTCAACCCAGAAGATTGAGAATATGTCATCGAAGCGATCATCGGAGAACGCGAGATTGATGAAAAAAGGCAATATCTGGTTAAATGGCTAGGCTATAATGATGATGACAATACCTGGGAGCCAATCAAACAATTGATCGACACTGAAGCTCTACAAATTTGGCAAGATCGCATGTCAGAAGCTAATTTAATTGAATCGACCGATGATCTAATGACCTACAAGGAGGCAATTTCTCTGCCTGATGCAAAGCTTTGGGAGGAAGCGATTAATCAAGAGCTTAAATCACTTAAGAATAATGACACGTGGACGATTGTACCTGAGGTGCCTGTGGGACGCAAGCCGATTGTATGCAGATGAGTATTTAAAAAGAAACTCAACACTGATAGATTGGTTGCCAGGTATAAAGTAAGATTAGTAGCCAAGGGATATTCATAACAGCAAAGAATTGATTATGATAAAACATTTGCTCCTGTGGCGAAATTCACGTCGATCAGAGCACTGTTATCGATCGGAGCAACTCTAAACTTAGAAATTCACCAAATGGACGTAAAAACTGTGTTCCTGAATGGCGATCTTGATGAAGAGATCTACATGATGGTACCTGAAGGAATCGACCAATCGGAGCTGTCACCGAGAGCTGTGTGTAAGCTCAATTGATCACTGTATGGACTAAAGCAATCACCTCGTATGTGGAATCAGAAGATCGACAACTATCTCAGCCAATCAAATTTTACGAGACTATAATTAGATCACAGCATTTATCTAAGGAGAAGACAAGATGATCAATATCAATCGCTGATAATTATTGCCATATATGTCAACGATCTACTAATTCTAGCTGATTCGATGGAAACAATGAACAAATTCAAGGTGGAACTTAGCAACGCATTCGATATGATGGACTGTAGCGAAATTAAACATTTTTTAGATATTCGAGTCATGCGTGATCGAAAAACACACATGATTACAATTGATCAAAGCCACTTCGCCAATCAAATCATTACAAGGTTTAACATGATGGATGCCAAACCAATCAGTACACCCCTTGATCCATCCATTCAACTCAAAGCTGAAGGAGGAAAATCCGCAGACCAAAGTCTATTCAGACAAATGATCGGTAGCATAATGTACCTGATGATTGGAATGAGACCTGATCTAGCTGCTGCTGTCAGCATCATCAGTCAATTTTCAGCCAATCCAATGCAAGAACATTACCATGCCCTCAAACGATTATTAAGATATATTAAAGGAACAGCTAATTATAAGCTGTGTCTTGGACGTGATCAGGATCTAAGACTGATCGGTTTCAATGATGCTAACTGGGGAGGAGACATTAACACATGACGATCAACTACGGGATATATTTTCAACCTATCAGGAGGAGCCATCAGCTGGTCAAGCAAATGCCAAGCAACTGTTGTCCTATCAACAACTGAGGTAGAATATATGGCATTAGCACATGCGACGAAAGAAGCCATTTGGCTACGCACCCTATTGGATGAGCTAGGATATTTGCCGAATTGTGCAACAACCTTATTTGAAGACAACCAATCGGCAATCGCCCTCACCAAAAATCCAATTAATCACGCTCGATCAAAGCATATCGACATTCAGCACCACTTTATTCGAGAGAAAGTTGAATCAAAGGTGATAGATATCATTTACATAGCGACAGATGAAATGATCACCGATGCATTAACCAAGCCACTTGCGTGACCAAGACTTGAAACATTGATCGCAAAAATGGGCTTACGTAACTAATATTTTTTTAAAATTTTATGTTCTTTATCACATCATTCTTATCACTCAAGTAGTATTTTATATATAATTATTTGCAGTAAATGTACTTCATAGATGACATTTGTGATGTACAGTTGAACACTTTACTTTTATTCTTTTATTTTTTATTTATTTATTTTTTATTGAGATATATCAAGCAGGGGGAGTGTTATAATTATTAGCTTATTATATCTCTCCTATCAATGATTGATATATCAATGATCGATCATATGTTACTTAATTGTGGCTTAGACGATCTTTGTTTTGTATCGATCAATCATAAATTAGCATTAATAAATACACACATATTGGCTTCATTAGCCAGTGCGCTCTTTACTCCAAACACACATTCAAAGATCAAATTTCAACACATACTCCTTCAGTAGGTCCTGTAACTGTTTCTTCTGGTTCGGCAACAGGTTTTTGTTGAGGGAGTAGATGTGCTTCTTAGCGCTCTCCTGATCATTTAGTCTTTCCATTATCACATTTCCTTGTCCAGTTGATCCAAATCTCTTCCTTCCACATTGTGTTTCTTCTAAGTTTTTTACTTCTTTCAAAGGTTGTTGTTCACATTTAATGATCACCATCTGAGCAATTCGATCACCTTGATATACTTTGAATTGGCTGTAGTTGTGGTTAACTAGTCCAACCTCAATTTCTCCTCTATAGTCCTCGTCTATTAATCCGGGGAAGGCTCCTATTCCAGAATTGCAGTAGAGTCTGTTGAAATTATTAGCTTATTATATCTCTCTCTCCTATCAATGATCGATTGTTATGTCACTCAATCGTGGCTTAGACAATCTTTGTTTTGTATTGACCAATCATAATTTAGCATTAATAAATACACGCATATTGGCTTCATAAGTCAGTGCACTCTTTTACTCCAAAACACACATTCGAAGATCAAATTTCAACAGGTTATAAGCCCCGAGCCACTTGAATTGCAGCTTGACAACCTGAGATCTACACAATTACAACTGCGATTACTGTAAGTATTTATTTAACATTGTAAACAATGTGTCAAACAAAGTGATAAACAACGTGACAAACGACACCGTGATAAAGCAATGCAATAAACAACACATAACGATATAGCATTCAATGACAATGAAATGGATAATCTATATACTGTTGTAATTATTAGCTTATTATATCTCTTCTATCAATGATCGATGCATCAACGATCGATCATATGTCACTCAATTGTGGCTTAGACAATCTTTGTTTGTATCGACCAATCATAATTTAGCATTAATAAATACACGCATATTGGCTTCATTAGCCAGTGCGCTCTTTACTCCAAACACACACA
>RBNK01000636.1:0-22500 GCA_003990785.1 Endogone sp. FLAS-F59071
AAGTAATAAAATAATAAAATACTGGTGGAATAAAGTACTAAAAATAGGAAAATGAACAAATGTTCAAGATGCGAACATTTGTTGGCGATGCGAACATTTGTTGGCGATGCGAACATTTGTTGGCGATGCGAACATTTGTTGGCGATGCGAACATTTGTTGGCGATGCGAACATTTGTTGGCGATCAGAACAATTGTTGGCGGAATTATGCAATTCACGATTTGGAAATTGATAATATAAATGTAGAAATATACTACTCTAACTAAGAAATATACTAAGTAAAGTAGTACTGCGGCACAAATACATTTTTGAGCAATTCAACGTAATAAAAATATTTCCGTCACATTATATACTGCTGTTAAATGTTTTTCACATAGTATGTTGGAATAACTATATATTAATACTTCTTGTTGATTTGTAATATTTTATAAAGTTCTTGATTTCAATATTCAAAGTTTTATCAGCTCCTAAGTATAAGTCTTTTTCTTCTCTTGTTTGCTATTGGTAGTATCTTTCCATCTCCTAAGTATGTCATCAACTGATAGTATATTTCTTTGTTCATTGAAAGTGCATAGTCTTTTCTCCAGATGACATCTCCCTTCTTGATAATCTTGATAAGGTATTGGCATAATGATACTTCTTTCCAGATTTATACTGAACATTGAAGTTATACTTCTATAGCCTCATAATCTATCATGTATACATTTTCATTAACTAAACTTTGTTGAATAACCACTTGAGTGCAGTATGATCAGTGATTAGGGTAAACTTTTGGCTAATAAGATAATGGCAGAAATATTTAATTACCTATATTACTGCCAAACATTCCAACTTGGTTGCTTTGTAGTTGGCTTGCACAAGGTTGGTTTCTTTACTAGTATAGATGATTATCTATTTATTGCCTTGATTGTCAAATTGCATGAGTATTGCTCTAAATTCTCTTGCTAATCCATCAGTATATAAGGTGAATGGTTTCTTCCAGTCTGGTCTCTTGAGTACTGGTGTGATTACTAGTGCTTTCTTCAGCTGTTCTATCACTAACTATTAAGAATTCCTAAACTTGAATACTGTTCCTTTCTTGAGTAGCTCATGTAGAGGTCTTGTAGTTGTAGAAAAGTCCTTGACAAATTTTTAGTAGAATGATACTAATTCTAAAAAGGCTTATACTTCAGATATATTAGTTAGAGTCAGGTAGGTTTAGATCTCCTTGGTTTTATCAGGATCTGTTCTGAGTTCATCTGCAGTTATGATAAATCTCAAATACTTTATTTCTGTTGCTCTGATAGTATATTTCTTAACTTTGAGCTGAAATCTATTATTATAAAGTCAGTAAAATACTTCTACAATTCCTTGAAGATAGCTTGGCCAGTCAGGTAAGTAAAGTTGAATATTATCAATATATACTGTTATATTCTTGTTAATCATATCTCTAAAAACATCTGTTATTGCTGCTTGAAAGGTTACCAATATATTGCATAATCTAAAAGGCATGTATATGTACTAATAGTATCCATCTGATATTATGAATGCTGCTCATTTGCTTGCTTCAGAGGTCAAGATAATCTGATGATATCTGGTATACAAGTCAAAGCTCAAAAAATATATTGGCTCCTGCTCAATAAGGTTTAATAGGTCATCGATCCTTGATATCAAGAATGTGTTTTTCTTAATAATAGTACTGAGTATTCAGAAGTCCATATACATCCTTGATACTACTTTCTTGGTTCTAGTTTTGTTTTCATTAATAATGATCTCCTTCTTTAGTACAATGACAATAGGAAATCCCCAGGAGCTGTTTGATTTGACAATGACTCTATCTTGTTCTAGATATATGATTTCTTCTGTTATCTATCTTTGGTAACTTGAGTTTAGTCAGTAAGCAGCTTTCTTAATTAGATCCTGATTATCTATATCAATATAATGTTAATATTTCAAGTTGGCTTCTGCAGTGTTTTTCAGACTAGTTATAAAGATATCTTGGTTTGACAGAATGATTGCTTTTATCTCTTATTTCTGATTTTCTTCTAGTTCTTTACTGATTTTGATTGCTAATCAATTATTCTGTTCTTCCTCCTTTCTATTGGCTAATATACTTTTGCAGTAAACAACTGATGCATTGATTCCAGTTAAACCAAATCCTTCTTCTCCTCTGGTAGTTATTCTTGTAAGGTTTAAGTATTCTTCCTTGAGGGTCATGGTGGTGTATGGTAGGATAATCATTTATACAACTCAATCTCTTTTTTCTAACTCTATTAGGGTAGTACAATTTTAGTTGACAACAATTACTCGAATAGTGCCTATGTAATTCTAATCAACTTCTGCATCAGTAGTAAGTCCTGCTTTAGCTAGGAAGCTCTGCAGTTTCACTATTTTGAAATATCTTTTCAGTATATCTAGTATAAATCTAGTGTCAATAATAGTGCTTTCTCCTGGTAGTAATGAGATGTTACAGGGGGTACATAGATCCAGGCCAGCTGATCTTTCAGTTATATGTTAAGATAAGGGTAACTTCTTATTAGTTCATTGGGCATTTATAATTATATTAACTGCATCTTCAATATATTGATAGGGGTGTTGATAGTCCTAATCTTTATAGAAAGTTTTATAATACTTATAGTCGAAGTTCTTGCCTTCATACTTTGTTCTTGTAGCAATAGTCTACATATCTCTAACATTCTATTCATCCCAGTATTTGTTCTAAAAGTTATCACAATTTCTGAAGAAATGTGATTTTCCAATGTTTGGTACTCATTCTTTGCAAATGTCTCAAATGCATATTCTGTCTTTGAAGGGGTATAGGTTTTATTCAAAGTATGATCCTTAAGGTAGGTTTGACATCTGCTATCTCTTAATCAAGAAAATCCTTCTTGCTTTTCTTAGATTGGCAAGCAAGTGTTGCTGAAGAGGTTCTCCTTATGGAATTCTCTTGATGTTTAGGCAACTGCATATTTGTTCTATATAATAGATTCTTTCCTTATAGAAGAGGTAATACTGGTATTGCATATTCTAGTTAATAAGCTGATTTTTTTTTTCTTGAAGAGTTGTTGATATCTGTTATAGGTTTGTTCTTTATCATCTATATCTTTAAATTCCATAATGTCTTCTGCTTCTGCCACTAATACTTAATTTGCATCTTTAGTGATTTCTTCGAGTTTACTGCTCTCCTTTAGTTGTGAGACCATTACTTTATTTACTTTATCAGTAATGTCTTCTACTTTTAGTTGTGCTCCTTTCTGAATATTAATAGGTATGATAATAGTTCTTCCTCAGCAGGTTATTCTCATTCATTTCCCAAAGATGTCAATGACTGCTCAGGCTTTCTCTAACCATTTATTTCCTAAAATGATATTATAGATCTATATATTGACAATAAGCATGATGACTGGGATAGTCAGATCTCCAAATTTGATGGATATATATTTTATCTTGCTAAGAGATACTATATATTTACCACTTGATATCATGAATCTAAGAGTAGTAGGTTGTTCAATTCCCTATCCTAATCTGTCAAGTGCTTTCTTTACAATAATGTATCCTCTAGCTTCTAAGTTAACAATTGCTTCAAATGGCTATAATTTAATGGTGTATATAGTGATGATAGAGGCTTTTCTAGTATCTTCTTCATTACTTTCCTCTTCAGCTGGTTATGCTTGATTAATTTTGATAATCTTGAATCCTGGTTTGGCTTCACTCAGTCCCTTATGAATCTGCATCTTGATAGTTAGATTGAGTTTTACAGCTTATGCAAATGTCATGCTGACTTATCAGTCCTTTAAGTCCTGCAAGGTATCATAGTGGTATGTCTTAGTGTAGTGCATTCAAGATTCATAGCTTGGGCTTTTGGATATTAGTTGATCTTGACTAGGTTCTTCAAACTTGTTGAAATCCAGGGCCTTATAAATAACTGAAGGCTTCTTTTGTTCAATCACCACTTCAGGTTCCTTGCCTTTCCTTAATCCTTCAGCTTGGTTATATAGTTTCTTAGTAGCTGATCCTTACTTCCTAGCTAGGACTATAGGTAGTATTCAGATATCTTCCTCTTCTTCTTCACTATCCTCAAATACTTTATAAATATATAAGGTTAGTGTATATACCAGAAGCATTCTATTCTGTTGACAGCTTTGTTAATGACCTTGCTGGCATTCTTGCTGCTGATTGCTTGGTGCTACTCATTGATTTATCTTAGATTAACAGTTTTTAATCATATATTCTTCCTCTCTACATCAGAAGCAGGTAAGGAAATAATCATAGTTTCTATTATTTTTATCATTCCTTCAGTCTATTAGTTGGATACTATATGTCTGTTACTAACATCTTGGCTGCTATTACCTTTTTTCAATGTTAAACAAATAAGCTTCTATTTAAGTGAACTTGGCAGTGAGTTCATCAATGTTTCTGTCAGTTGGTGCTGGTTTAACTGCAGTGGTGTTTGGTAAGGTTGTGACTTTAGCTGTTTCTCTTCTTCTAAAACTTAGTGCTATCATTTGCTTGTAGATATTTTGTTCAAGGTTCCTTGTAAGCCAATACTATTAAGTATAGTTTACCTTTCTTGCTAAATCTAGAACTATTAGTATTGACCGGATAGCAAGGGCTACTTCTGCTTAAATACTTAATATGAATTATAATTCTGCTACTTGATCTCTGACTATAGTATCATATTCTACATGTTTAATTATATCTTAAATCTTGATGTAAAATTCCATTAGTAATTCATTTTGTTCTTACACAGTAATGAGTATCTGATCTTTCAACTGTTGCTGAATTTCTACAGTATGATAGGTATTTGTTAACCAGGTGTATATATTTCTAATTGTTGTATCATTAGTTAGTAGTGCTATAATAGTGTCATTCATGATTGCTACATTATAGTATGCCTTGGTCAGTCCTCTAATAGTGGCTACTAATACTGGTCCTTTCTATACTAGTATTAATGATCTGGCTACTGCAAACAGCTTCAATTCCTTGATAAACTTAAGAATTAACTTAGTAGAGATATATCTTGAAAAGGTAGATAGTGGGAATGATATATCAATATTGTGATATTCTTTGGGTTCTTGAAATGTGTTGAATAATTCTTTGATTCTGAAATCATCAGTCCAAGTCCAGATAGGTGCTTCCAGTTCTTTATGATAAATGCTTGCTACTCTATCACTTTTATTGGATATGTCAGCAGTAGTAGTATGTGATCCTAGGAGTATGTACTTGTAGGTAATAGTAAGTCTAATAGTCTTGGTTGATGTATCTGAATGATTTAATTCTTAAGATAGCCTTTGATAGTGTCTCCTAATCGATGTTCATATAAGTCTCAGTAGTAATTTCAGATAGTCCATCTTGAACTATAGTGTTGTCTTCCACTAGAGGTGCTCTGCTGTAATATTCTTCTTCAAGATTATCATAGTAGTGAAAATATATCATAGGGGTAGGTCTTTAATGAAAATTGAATGTTACCCCCCCACATTGGGTACTAAAATATAAGGTTAAGACTCTGGGATTGGTAAAATATGGAAGATTTAAAGGGCTTAATTAGGAACTAGTAGCTGGGCTAAGTTCTGTATATATGTAGGGGATTGGAGAGTGTATAAGGTAAGATGTAGAGGAATAATACTCAAAATTTAAAGAATTATATATATCTTATGAGGCATAAAGGATGGTAAGTCCTTAAATATATTTCAATAATCAAGTTAATCTGTTAATGTCTAAAAGTAATATATCTTAATATATCTCAGCTTGAAAATCACTAAGTAAATACTTTTTTACCAGTTTTATTTAGATCTTAAACTTTGTATTTAGGCTCAAGCTCAGGTAAAGATTTATTAAATAAAAATAAAGAGGGTATTTATATAAAACTTGAGAGATAGTACTGAATATAATAATGTATTAGAAATTACTAAGGAATTGTAAGTTAAGATCTTCATGGATAAATTGAACTATGATTTCTGAAATTAGGGTAAAATCACTGATTTCAGAGAGGTCATCGACTTTCTGGAGGTTAGTGATAGCAGGGAGGTTAGTAACAGTAGAGAGGTTGGTAATAGCAGAAAGGTTAGTAACAGCAGAGAGGTTGGTGACTTCTTGTGGCACAGTAAGGTTATCCTTATAATTAGTATAATCATTAACTTTATTATTCTCATAGATTATTTGTAGTGCAGCAATATCTTTGGGGCTTTTGGGAGCAGTTACATTATTTTCAGGGGCTAGAGGTATATTATTATTACTTGTTTCAGGAGCTTGGGGGATAATTGGTATGTTTGCTGTAGTGTCCTCAAATTTAGGAGCTTCAAAGGCTTCAAGGTCAAGAGTTATAGAGACTTCAAACTCCAAGTTCATAAGATTATTGAGGATAACTGTTGTAAGGATGAGACTCTGGGATCAGTAAAATATGAAAGATTAAAGGGCTCAATTGAGAACCAGTAGCTGGGCTAAGTTCCATATTGGTAGAGAATTAAAGAATACATAAGGTAAGATGTAGAGGAATAATACTTAAAATTCAAAGGGTTATATATGTCTTATGAGGTGTGAAGGATGGTAAGTCCTTGGATGTGTTTCAACAATCAAGTTAATCTGTTAATATCTAAAAGCAATGTATCTCAATGTATCTCGGCTTGAAAATCACTAAGCAAGTACTTTCTTTACCAGTTTCGTTCAGGTCTTAGACTTTGTATTTGAGCTCAAGCTCAGGTAAAAGATTTATTGAATAAAAATAAAGAGGGTATTTATATAAAAACTTAAGAGATAATATTGAATATAATAATAATACATCAGAAATTGCTAAGGAATTGTAGATCAAGATCTTTATGGATGAATTGGACTGTGATTTCCAAAATTAGGGTGAAATTACTGATTTCAAGGAGGTCATCAACTTCTAGGAGATCAGTGATAGCAGGGAGGTTAGTGACAGCAGGGAGGTTGGTAACAGTAGGGAGGTTGGTGATAGCAGGGAGGTTAGTGACTTTCTGTGGTACAGTAAGATTTCTTCCTAGAATTGTAGTTTCAGTAGAATCATTGATCTCATGAGAGTCAAAAGACACAGTGGCAGTCTGAATTATTTGTGGTGCAGTAATATCCTCAGGGCTTTCGGAAGCTACATTATTTTCAGAAGCTAGGGGTAGATCATCATTAACTTGAGGGACATCATCACTGAATTCAGGGGCTTTGAATATCAGATTGTTAGGGACTACAATGTTGAAGTTGAGAGCTACAACTTCCAATTTGACGAGATCATTGAGACCATTAGGTTTGAACACCTTGAAATCATCAAATATATAGTCTTCATTGTTCTGGGTGGTGGCATCATCCTCTGAGGATAAGGGTTCCTTGTTTTGGTTCTGAACTGCTAGTTTTAGGTCGAAATTCTCCAAAAGGGTGTTGAGAACATCTAAGCACTGACTGGTCTCTATTTGGCTCTAGTGCTTAAAGCTTAGTCTTCCCAAATATAGTACCACTATTAGTCAGTACTTGAAGACTTGATACATTCTTGATCCAAGTTTCCTTTCATTCTTATTAAGACTAAGATCCAATAGCTCTGGGGCATCTATGGTTATATCCAATGCATATCCTAATTGGTAATAGGACTTGAAGTAGAATATATTCTATACTCTTGCAAAGTGTTCCATATTGTTGTATGTAATGTCTACCATGTCCAAGAGGTCTTCTATATAATCAACCTTGATGGAAGCTTATAGTTCTATATCTTGATGTAGGAGTACTTGTTGAATTGTATTGATTATATCAGATATATCTAGGGGAAGTGATTGAGTCCTTCTTGTATTGTTCTCCCTGGTGTATGATCTTGGTCTCTCATTAGTGGAGTTCCTTATAGGCAGCATTGTCTTGATGTAGGTTATTCAATAGTGGTTACTGAGGTTAAAAGATATGTCTCCTCTTATTACTCCCCTATTTGTAAGCATCATCTTCTAATAGTGAATAAATTATTCTCATTAATAATATCATTTAACTTTCTGATGATGAATCAGGGTAGACTGAATTATTCTGTTTGAGTTTTGGATTCAGATCGATGTTCCCTTTATATCTTGAATATAGTAAGGTCCTTTCCATTTGGGTTTAAGCTTTGCTGACCAGTTTGATTCCACTATGTTTCGGTAGATTAAAACTTTATCTCTGATATTCAAGATTTCAACTAGGGGGTTCTTGTACTTCTGTCGATCTTGTACTCTTTAAATAAACTTCTGTGCCTTGTTTTTGATTCATTTCAGTTATTCTATGTTATATATCATTAAACTCCAAATTTGTTCTTCATGAGATTCTCGTATATCAGCAGTAGATACTCCCCTATTTGACAATCTCCCATAGACTAGTTCGAAAGGGCTGAAGGTTGTAGTCTTTTGCAGTATATATCTGATTGCAAATAGTGCTGATAGTAACTAAAAATCCTAGTCTTTATACTTTATAGTCATTTTTGAGAGGGTATGCTTGATGGTCTGGTTCATTTGCTTAGTGAGTCTATTTCCTTAAGGATGGTATACAGTCATCCTAATATGCTGAATTCAGTATGTCCAATTAAGTTCCTTGACTAAGTCATTGTAAAATTCTGATCCTTGGTTTAATGTAATTTATTATGGTATTCCATGCTGGTAGATAATTCTTTTATGAATAAATTTGGATATAGTATATGCATCTGATGTTTCTAAGAATTCTGCTTTAGGCTATTTAGTAAGCCAATCTATTATGTTGATAATATATTTTTTTTCGGTAAGGGTCTTTAGTAAGGGTCCTATTATGTCGATTCCAATATGTTCAAAGGGAGCATTCAGGGTGGTGCTTGGCTGTCGGGGTACAAAGTCTTTATTCATCTTTCATTTTTATCAAATGTCACATATCCTGATATAATGTTATACATCTTTCCACATTTGTAGCCACCAATAAATTTTTGCTATTTGCTGATAGATGCATTCAGTTCCTTAGTATCTTGATAAGTGATGATCATGTGCTACTAATAAAATGTTCCTCATATGATGTGTCAGGATAACTATATATTAATACTTCTTATCAGTTTGTAATATTTTATAAAGTTCTTCATTTTGATATTCAAAGTTTTATCAGCTCCTTAGTATAAGTCTCTTCCTTCCTTTATTGGCTGTTAATGGTATCTTTCTATCTCCTAAATATGTTATCAACTGGTAGTAGATTTCTTTGTTCATTGGAAGTACACAGTCTTTTCTCCAGATGACATTTTCTTTCTTGGTAGTCTTGATAAGGTATTAGCATACTGATACTTCTTTCCAGATTTGTGCTGAATGTTGAAGTCATACTCCTATAGTCTCATAATTTAATGTACATAGATTCTAGTTGGTTAAACTTTGTTAAACAGCCATTTAAGTGCAGCATGATTGGTGACTAGAGTGAACTTTTAACTGATGAGATAATGGCAAAAATACTCAATTGCCTATATAGCTGCCAAACATTCTAACTTGGTTGCTTCATAGTTAGCTTGTATAGGATTGGTTCCTTTACTAGCATAGGTGATTACTCATTCATTGCCTTAATCATCAAATTACATAAGTATTGCTCCAAGTCCTCTTGCTGATCTGTCAGTATATAAGGTGAATGATTTCCCCCAGTCTGGTCTCTTGAGTACTGGTGCAGTTACTAGTACTTTCTTCAGCTGTTCCATCACTAACTGTTAAGAATTTCTAAACTCAAATACTGTTCCTTTCTTGAGTAGCTTATGTAAGAGTCTTGCAGTTATAGAAAAGTCTTTAATAAACTTTTGATAGAATGATGCTAGTCCCAAAAAGGCTCATACTTTAGATATATTGGTTGGGGTCAGGTAGGTTCAGATCTTCTTAGTTTTGTCAGAATTGGTTCTGAGTTTATCTGTGGTTATGATGAATCCTAAGTACTTCATTTCCATTGCTCCAATTGTGCATTTCTTGGCTTTGAGCTGAAATCTGTTATTGCAAAGTTGGCTAAATACTTTTATGATTCCTTAAAGATGGCTTGGCTAGTCAGGTGAGTAAAGCTGAATGTCATCAATATATACTATTATATTCTTGCTGATCATGTCTCTAAAGACATCTGTCATTGCTGCCTGAAAGGTTGCTGGTGCATTGCATAATCTAAAAGGTATGCATGTATACTGATAGTATCTGTCCAGTGTCACAAAGGCTGCTCATTTACTTGCTTCAGGGGTCAGAGTGATCTGGTGATATCTGGCATATAAGTTAAAGCTCGAAAAGTACATTAGTTCTTGTTCAATAAGGTCTAACAGGTCATCAATCCTTGGTATTGGAAATGCATTCTTCTTGGTGATGGCATTAAGCATTCGGAAGTTTACACACATTTTTGGTGCTACTTTTTCAGTTCTAGTTTCATCTTCATTAATAATAATTTCCTTCTTTGATGCAATGACAATGGGAAATCCCCAAGGGCTATTTAATTTGACTATAACTCTATCTTGTTCCAGGTGTGTGATTTCTTCTATTATCTATCTTCAGTAACTTAGATTCAGTCAGTAAGCAGCTTTCTTAATTGGTTCTTAATCCTCTGTATCAATTTGATACTGATATTTTAGGTTGGCTCCTGTGGTATTCTTCAAGCTAGTTATGAAGATATCTTGGTTTAACAGAATGATTGCTTTTATCTCTTGTTTCTGATCTTCTCTAATTCTTTGTTAATCTTAATGGCTAGTTGATCATTCTATCCTTCCTTTTTTCTATTGGCTGATATGCTTTTGTGGTGTACAACAGCTGTATTAATTCCAGTTGAACCAAATCCTTCTTCTCCTCTAGCAGTTATTCTTGTAAGGTTTGGATATTCTTCCTTGAGAGTTACAGTGGTATATAGTAGAATAATCATTTATATAACTTGGTCTCTTTTTTCTAACTCTATCAGAGTAGTATGGCTTCAATTGACAACAATTACTTGAATAGTACCTATATAATCTTGATCAATTACTCCTGTGTCAGTCGTAAGTCCTGCTTTGGCTAAAGAGCTTTATAGCTTCACCATTTCAAAATATCCTTCTAGTATGTTTAGTATAAATCTGGTGTTGATGATGATGCTTTCCTCTGGTAGTAACAAGATGTTATAGGGGGTCCGTAGATTAAGGCCAGCTGATCCTTCAGTTACATGTTGAGGTAGGGATAACTTCTTATTGGTTTGTCAGGTGTTTACAATTACGTTGACTACATCTTCGATGTGTTGGCGAGGGTAGTGATAATCCCAATCTTTATAGAAGGTTCTATGATATTTGTAGTCAAAGTTCTTGCCTTTATATTCTGTTCTGGTTGCAATGGTTTACATGTCTCTGACATCCCATTTGTCCCAATACTTATTCTAAAAGTCATCACAATTTCTAAAGAAATGCGATTTTCCGACATTCAGTGCTCATTTTTTACAAATATTCCAGATACATATTCCATCTTTGAAGAGATGTGGGTTTTGTCCAGAGTATAGTTCTTGAGATAGGTTTAGCATCTACTGTCTCTTAATAGGAGGAATCCTTCTTGCTTTTCTTGAGTTGGTGGGCAGATGTTGCTGAAAAGTTTTTCCTTGTGGGATTCTCTTGACATCTAGGCAACTATATATTTGTTTTGTACAATAGATTCTTTCCTTACAGAAGGGACAATACTAGTATTATATGTTCCAGTTGATGAGCTGATTCTTCTCCTTCTTGAAGAGTTATTGATATCCATTATATGCTTATTCTTCATCATCAGTGTCTTCAAATTCTATGATATTTTCTGCTTGTACTACTAATACTTGATTCATATTGTGATAGAAATATTTTTATTACATTGAATTGCTCAAAAACATATTTGTGCCACAGCACTACTTTACTTAGTATATTTCTTAGTTAGAGTAGTATATTTCTACATTTGTCTTATCAATTTCCAAATCGCGAATTGTATAATTCTGTGGACCAACAACTGTTTAGATTCTGAATGACAGTTTAGATTCTAAACAAGCATCTAGATTCTGAACAAGCATTTAGATTCTGAACAAGTGTTCACTCCTTTTATTTTTAGCTCATCACGCCACCTTGTTATTCTATTATTTTATTACTTAGCAATTTGTATAAATACCTCTCTTGCAATTATCAATAAAATTCAGACTGCAACAAGCTAAGAAAGCTTCTTACAGATAACCTGAGGGATAATCCTGCAAAGTCTAAATAGACTTTGCAGAAGAAGCCTTAGTCTGGGACTAAGCAACGGTTAAAGAGAGAGAAGTTTATTATTATACAAAGCTTATTATATTCACTATTTAATACACTTTCCTGCTAGTCACCCCACCCTTCAAGCCACTACCACATAACCTGCTAAGATCCCTAAAAATATATTTTCTGTACCTGCTCAACTCCAAGTATTTCGCTGTTAATATATTTTAGTCTATCACAATATCCTTAGTAGTATCCTTGGGGTTGCTATCCTCTTTTGGTTGTAAGACCATCACTTGGTTTACTTCATCGGTAATATCTTCTACTTCTAGTCATGCTTCTTTCTAAATGCTGATGGGTATAGCGATAGTTCTTCCTTAGCAGATTATTTTCATATACTCTCCAAAGATGTCAATAACTGCTTAGACTTTCTTCAACTATTCATTTCCCAAAATAATATCATAGGTCTGTGTGTCAATAACAAATATGATGACTGGAATAGTCAGATTTCTAAATCTAATAGATACATCCTTCATTTTGCTAAGAGGTACTATATATTTGCTACTTGATGTTGTGAATCTAAAGGTGGTGGGTTATTCAATTTCCATCCTAATCTGTCAAGTGCTTTCTTTGTGATAATATATCCTCCAGCTCCTGAGTTAATAATTACTTCAAATAGTTATGATTCAATGGTGTACATAATGATAGTAAAGGCTTTCCTGGTATCTTCTTTATCATTCTCCTCTTTGGCTGATTATACTTGGTTAATTTCGATAACCTTGAATCCTGATTTAACTTCACTTAGTCCTTTATAAATCTGTATCTTGATAGTTGAGTTGAGTTCTGCAGCTTGTGCAAATGTTATGCTGACTTGTTGGTCCTTCAGATCTTGCTAGGTATTATAATAGTACATCTTAGTGCAGTACATTTGAGGTTTATAGCTTGGGCTTTCAGATATTGGTTGATCTTAACTAGTTTCTTCGAACTTGTTGAAATCTGAGGCCTTATAAATGACTAAAGGTTTCTTTTATTTGATTACTATTTTAGGTTCCTTGCCTTTCCTTAATTCTTCAGCTCAGTTGTATAGTTTCTTAGCAGCCGGTTCTTGCTTCCTTGTTGGAACTGCAGGTAGTATTCAGATATCTTCATCTTCCTCTTCACTATCCTCAAATACTTCTCATACTTGAAAGATCAGTATATGTACTAGGAGCATTCTATTTTGTTAGTAGCTTTGTTGATAACCTTGCTAACATTCCTGTTGCTAATTGCTTGGTGCTGCTCATCAGTTTATCTCAGATTGGTAGTTCCTAGCCATGTATCCTTCTTCTCCACATTGGAAGCATGTAAGGAATCAATTATAGTTTTTGTCATTTCTGTTATTTCTTTGGTCCATTGGTCAAGTGCTGTATGTCTGTTGCTGATGTCTTGGCTGCTATTACCTTTTTTCAATGTTAGACAGATAAGCTTCCATTTGGGTGAACTTGATAGTGAGTTCATTAATATCTCTGTTAGTTGGTGCTGGTTTGGCGGTAGCAGTGGTTGATAAGATTGCAACTTTAGCTGTTTCTCTTCTTCTAAAGCTTGGTGCTATCATCTGCTTATAGACATCTTGTCTAGGGTTCCTTGCAAGCCAATATTATTAAGCATAATTCACCTTTTCTACTAAGTCTAAAATAGTTGGTGTTGATCGAATGGTGAGGGCCACTTCTACCTGAATACCTAGTATAAATGATGATTCTGTCACCTAATCTCTAACTGCTATATCATATTCTGCTTATTTAATCATATCTCAAATTTTAATATAAAACTCTATTAATAACTTATTCTATGCTTGCATGATAACAAGTATCTGGTCTCTCAACTGTTGATGAATTTTGGCAGTATGGTAGGTATTTGTCAACTAGGTATATACAGCTCTGATTGTTGCATTGTCAGTCAGTAGTGCTGTGATAGTCTCATTTGCAATTACTGTATTATATCATACCTTAGCTAGTCCTCTAAGAGCAGCTATTAATACTGGTCCTTTCTATGCTATTGTCAATGATCTGGCTGCTGCGAATAGTTCTAATTCTTTAATAAACTTGAGGATTAACTCAGTAGGAACATATTCTGAAAAGGTGGGTAGTGAGAATGACATATCAGTATTGTGATATTCTTCAGGTTTTTGAAATATGTTGAATAATTCTTCGATTCTGAAATCATTGGTTCAAGTCCAGATAAGTGCTTCTAGTTCTTCATGATAAATGCTTGCTACTCTATCACTTTTGTCAGATACATTGGCAGTAGTAGTATATGATCTTAAGAGTATATGCTTGTAGGTAATGGTAAGTCCAATAGTCTTGGTTGATGTGTCTAAATGATCTAATTCTTAAGAAAGCCTTTAGTAGTATCTTCTAATCGGTGTTTGTACAAGTCTTGGTGGTAATTCTGGATGGTCAGTCTTGAACTATAGTGCTGTCTTCCACTAAGAGTGCTCTTCTATAATGTTCTTCTCTAAGGTTATTATAGTAGTGAAATATATCATAGGGATAGATCTTCAATGAAAATCGAATATTACCTTCCTATGTTGGGTGCCAAAATGTGAGGATGAGACTCTGGGATCAGCAAAATATAGAAGATTAAAGAGCTCAATTGGGAACCAGTAGCTGGGCTAAGTTCCATATTAGTAGAGGATCAAAGAGTATATAAGGTAAGATGTAGGGGAATAATACTCAAAATTCAAAGGGTTATATGTGTCTTATAAGGCATGAAGGATGGTAAGTCCTTAGATATGTTTCAACAATTAAGTTAATCTGTTAATGTCCAAAAGCAATATATCTCAATGTATCTTGGCTTCAAAATTACTAAGCAAATACTTTCTTCACTAGTTTTGTTCAGGTCTTAGACTTTATATTTAGGCTCAAGCTCAGATAAAGATTTATTGAATGAAAATAAAGAGAGTATATACAAAAACTTGAGGGATAATATTGAATATAATAATAATATATCAGAAATTGCTAAGGAATTGTAAATCAAGATCTTTATAGACAAATTAGACTGTAATTTTCGAAATTGGGATGAAATCACTGATTTCAGAGAGGTCATCAACTTCCAGGAAGTTGGTAACAGTAGGGAGATCAGTGACAGCAGAGAGGTCAGTGATAGCAGGGAGGTTGGTGACAGCAGGGAGGTCAGTGACTTCCTGTAGCACAGTAAGATTCTTTTCTAGGACTGTGGTTTTAGTAGAACTATTGACCTCATAAGAGTCAAAAGACATAGTGGTAGTTTGAATCATTTGTGGCATAGTAATGTCCTCAGAGCTTTCAGAAGCTATGTTATTTTTAGGAGCTAGGGGTAAATCATTGTTAACTTAGAAGATATTATCACTAAATTCAGAGGCTTTGAATATCAGATCATTGGAGACTATGGTGTCAAAGTCAAGGGCTACAACTTCCAGTTTGGTAGGATTGTTAAGACCATTAGGTTCAAACACCTCGAAATCATCAAATATATAGTCTTCATTGTTTTAGGTGGCAACATCATCCTCTGAGGACAAGAGTTCCTTGTTTTGATCTTAAACTGCTGGTTCTGGGTTGAAATCCTCCAAAAGAGTATTGAGAATATCTAAGCACTGACTGGTCTTCATTTGGCTCCAGTGCTTAAAGCTTAATCTGTTGAAATTATTAGCTTATTATATCTCTCCCATCAACGATTGATCATTATGTCACTCAATTGTGGCTTAGACGATCTTTGTTGTATCAACCAATCATAATTTAGTATTAATAAATACATGCATATTAGCTTTATAAGCCAGCACGCTCTTTACTCCAAACACACATTCGAAGATCAAATTTCAATAGGTTATAAGCCCTGAGCCACTTGAATTGCAGCTTGACAACCTGAGATCTACGCAATCATAGCATTTACACAATTATAACTGTGATTACTGTAAGTGTTTATTTAAAATTGTAAACAATGTGTCAAACAAAGTGATAAACAATGCAACAAACGACACCACGATAAAGCAACATGATAAATGACATGTAATGACATAGCATTTCTTCAACGACACAATATGACAAAATGGACAATCTATACGCATCATCGTTATCAGCAACAAGATCGACAAGATTGTAGTTTAAATCAAAAACAGATAACAGATATCAAACCCTTGATGACGACAAATGATTGGATAGCAACCATCAGAGCAATATTGCATTTAGCCTCAATCGACAGGAACAGATGGCTACAACAATCAGAAATCAGGAAGATAAATTAGACATGCTGGCAACCCTAATAGGCGAATTGATGGCAAAAATCGACAAAACAATCACATCACCTAGCATACCAACCAATCAGAACACAGCTACAGAAGGCAATACGCCACGACCATCACCATCACCAACAACATCAACAAAGCTTAATGATCTGGCGAAGGAGTACCTGAGATCGATCAACAAATTTGATGAATCAGGTGGCGCACCCAGATTGTTTGATTACTTTGATGCCGTAGAGCAATTTATCACCAGTGCCAATCTATCAGTACAAAAGGAGGAAGTCAATGCAGCAATAAGTAAAATTACAGGCAACGCTAGAATGTGGTTATGGAGGCACGTGAATATATTGGGAGAATTTGATTCATGGAATGAGCTTAAAGAGGCTATGATGCAAAAATACGTACCAATGGAACAATTGTTACAAATGTGCGATAAGTTTATGATGATGAAACAAAAAGGATTAATCAAAGATTATAATGACACGTTCAACTGAATTATGGCACAAATCGAAGATATGACCGACATAGAAGCTATACCACAATATCTCTGGAGTCTAAGCCCTAGGTACTGGGAATTAATACTTGCATGGGAGAATATACCGACAATGCTGGAGGCTTTACAACTCGCATGCATCAGGTTCGACCCGGATAACAAGCAGAGGTGCAACGAAGCCCATGTGACAGACCGAGGTAGCTACTGAGGCGGCTACCGAGGCAGCGATTGAGGCAGTGACCGAGGTGGCTACCGAGGCGGTAGTCACGACAATCGAGGCAGAAGCGCCGGACGAAGCCAAGGCTACAACAACAATAATGGAAACAATCAAGGAGGTCATAATGACAGAGGCAATCACGAAGCTTATTGAGGCGGGAATTTTTGGGGACACCCTTGGAAATGTTATGTCTGTGAGGAAGAACACGGAATATTTCAATGCAACAAATTCAATGATTGGGTAAAAACAGAAAAAGAAAAAGAAAAGACTAAACCGAGAGCTGAAGCAAATCTGGCAATTGGCACCATCATCGATTTGGGCACCACGCAACATATATTCAACCAATTGGAGCTTTTCGAGACGGTGGCTGAGCACGATGGCTTAGTTACATGTATAGGGAACGAGAAATTACGTGCGACGCATGTTGGGACAATTGAGCTCAACGACGAGCTGAAATTACGAGATGTCTTATATGTACCAGAGATCACCAGAA
This sequence comes from Endogone sp. FLAS-F59071, assembly GCA_003990785.1. Lineage (NCBI taxonomy): Eukaryota > Fungi > Mucoromycota > Endogonomycetes > Endogonales > Endogonaceae > Endogone > Endogone sp. FLAS-F59071. The sequence goes on from RBNK01000636.1 coordinate 17,576, forward strand.
ATTTAATATCTGTGCGGGCATTAACACGTGACAGAAATGATATAACCTTCAAGAGTGATGGATCAGTAATTAAAATTGGTGCAGATCACGAAGAAATTAAAATCAGACAAGCTGATGGTGACCTATTTCATTTATTGACATCACCAGAGCTAGAGCTAGAAGCAAACATCACCGATTCCAAGATTGCAAACATCACCGATTCCAAGATTGATGACTATATATTATGGCATCACTGACTAGACCATCCAGGCCGAAATACTCTGCAATCAATCAACAAATTTGTCACAGGGCTCGGAGATGTGTGGCTGTCGACTAGATAAATCGAAATATGCACTGGGTGTGAATACGCAAAGTCACACCACAAGCCGTTCGGACACGTGAAAAATCGATCGATAGAGCCTATCGGAAGGGTGCACACAGATCTGTGTGGGCCGATGCCCATGCCATCAGTCAATGGAGCAAAATATATATTAACATTCATCGATGATGCCACTTGCTACATCACAACATATTTTATTAACAACAAAAGTGATACATTTGATCGATTCCAGACATTCAAAGCATTCACTGAGATGCAATCAGGCCGAAAACTCAAGATTCTCTGATCAGATAGAGGAGGAGAGTATATAAACACTGAGATGTGCAAATTTTTAATCAAAAACGGAATTTATCACAAAATGACGATGCTGGATACACCGCAACAAAATGGTGTAGCTGAATGATATAACCGGATATTGATGGAGTCAATCCGGGCAGTTAAAATTACTGCTGGCATATCTGATGAACTTTGGGCAGAACTTGCCGCAAGTGCTACATATTTATGCAACTGATTGCTAATGCGAGCCAATAAGGAGAATGCTTCACCATTTGAATTATGGTATGGTCACAAGCCTGATATCAGTAACTTGCGCGTCATATGGGCTGATACATATATGTATATTCACAAGGGAAAAAGGTCGAAACTGGTGCCCTGATCCAAAAAGCTTAAAATAATTAGCTATCATGACGAAAAGAAGGCATACAGGCTCTGGGATCCAACCAATAGGAGGATAGAGATCAGCCGTGACATCACATTCGATGAATCTATTATATTAAAATCCCCAACAATTGTCAACCCAGAAGATCAAGAATACATCATTGAAGCGATCATTGGAGAACGCAAGATTGATGAAAAAAGGCAATATCTGGTTAAATAGCTAGGCTATGATGATGACGACAACACCTGGGAGCCAATCAAACAATTGATCAATACTGAAGCTCTACAAATTTGGCAAGATCGCATGTCAGAAGCTAATTTAATTGAATCGACTGATGATCCAATGACCTACAAGGAGGTAATTTCTCTACCTGATGCAAAGCTTTGGGAGGAAGCGATCAATCAAGAGCTTAAATCACTTAAGAATAATGACATGTGGACGATTGTACCTGAGGTGCCTGCGGGATGCAAGCCGATTGGATGCAGATGGGTATTTAAAAAGAAACTCAACACTGATAGATCAGTTGCCAAGTACAAAGCAAGATTAGTGGCCAAGGGATATTCACAACAGCAAGGAGTTGATTATGATGAAACATTTGCTCCTGTGGCAAAATTCACGTCGATCAGGGCACTTTTATCAATCGGAGCAACTCTAAACTTAGAAATTCACCAAATGGATATAAAAACTGTGTTCCTGAATGGCAATCTTGATGAAGAGATCTACATAATGGTACCTGAAGGAATCGACCAATCAGAGCTGTCACTGAGAGCTGTGTATAAGCTCAATCGATCACTGTATGGACTAAAGCAATCACCTCGTATGTGGAATCAAAAGATCGACAACTACCTCAGCCAATCAAATTTTACAAGACTACAATCAGATCACAGCATTTATCTAAGAAGAAGACAAGACGATCAATCACTGATAATTATTGCCATATATATCGACAATCTACTAATTCTGGCCGACTCGATGGAAACGATGAACAAATTCAAGGCGGAACTTAGCAATGCATTTGATATGATAGACTGTGGCGAAATTAAACATTTTCTAGGTATTCGAGTCATGCGTGATCGAAAAACACACATGATCACAATTGATCAAAGCCACTTTGCCAATCAAATCATTACAAGATTTAACATGACAGATGCCAAGCCAATCAGTACACCCCTTGATCTATCCATTCAACTCAAAGCTGAAGGAGGAAAATCTGCAGACCAAAGTCTATTCAGACAAATAATCGGTAGCATAATGTATCTGATGATCAGGACGAGACCTGATCTAGCTGCTGCTGTCAGCATCATCAGTCAATTTTTGGCCAATCCAATGCAAGAACATCACCATGCCCTCAAATAATTATTAAGATATATTAAAGGAACAGCCAATTATAAGCTGTACCTTGGATACGATCAGAATCTAAGACTGATCAGTTTCAGCGATGCTAACTGGGGAGGAGACATTAATACATGACAATTAACCACGGGCTATATTTTCAACCTATTAGGAGGAGCCATCAGCTGGTCAAGCAAACGCCAAGCAACCATTGCCCTATCAATAACTGAGGCAGAATATATAGCATTAGCACATGCGACGAAAGAAGCCATTTGGCTATGCACCCTATTGGATGAGCTAGGATATTTGCCGAATTGTGCAACAACCTTATTTGAAGACAACCAATCAGCAATCGCCCTTGCCAAAAATCCAATTAATCATGCTCAATCAAAGCATATCGACATTCAACATCACTTTATTTGAGAGAAAGTTGAATCAAAGGTAATAGATATCATTTATATGGCGACAGATAAAATGATCGCTGATGCATTAACCAAGCCACTTGCGTGACCAAGACTTGAAACATTGATCGCAAAAATGGGCTTATGTAACTAACTTTTTTTATTCTAAAACTTTTATGTTCTTTATTATATCATTCTTATCACTCAAGTAGTATTTTATATATAATTATTTGCAGTAAATGTACTTCATAGATGCCATTCATGATGTACAGTTAAACACTCTATTTTTATTCTTTTATTTTTTATTTATTTTTATCGAGATATATCAAGCAGGGGGAGTGTTGAAATTATTAGCTTATTATATCTCTCCCATTAACAATCGATCATTACGTCACTTAATCGTAGCTTAGATGATCTTTGTTGTATCAACCAATCATAATTTAGCATTAATAAATACATGCATATTGGCTTCATAAGCCAGTGTGCTCTTTACTTCAAACACACATTCGAAGATCAAATTTCAACATAATCTTCCTAAATATAGTACTACTGTTGGCCAGTATTTGAAGACTTAATATATTCTTAATCCAAGTTTCCTTTCATTCTTGTTAAGACCAAGGTCTAATGGCTCTGGAGTATCTATAGTTGTGTCCAATGCATATTCTAATTGGTAATAGGACTTGAAGTTAAATACATTCTGTACTCTTACAAAGTGTTCTATATTATTGCATATAATATCCACCATATCCAAGAGGTCTTCTATGTAATCAACCTTGATGGGAGCCCATAGTTTCATGTCTCAATATAGAAGTACTTGTCAAATTATATTGATTATATCAGATATGTCTAGAGGAAGTGGTCAGGTCCTTCTTGTATTGTTCTCCCTAGTATATAGTCTTAGTCTCTCATTAGTAGAGTTCTTTATAGGTAGCATTGTCTTGAGGTAGGATATTCGATGGTAGTTACTGAGGTTAAAATATATATCTCCTCTTACTGTATCAAAGTTAAGATTATTGGGTTCAAATACCTTAAAATTATTAATTATATAGTTTTCATTAGTGGTGGCATCATTCTCTAAGGACAAGGGTTCCTCGTTTTAGTCATAAACTGCTGGTTCTAGATCAAAATCTTCCAAAAGGGTATTGAGAATGTCCAGGCATTAACTGGTCTTCATTTGGCTCTAGTGCTTGAAGCTTAGTCTTCTCAAATGTGGTATCACTGTTGGCCAGTACTTGAAAACTTAATATGTTCTTAATCCAAGTTTTCTTTTATTCTTATTAAGACTGAGATCTAATGGTTCTGGAGTATCTATAGTTATATCTAATGCATATTCTAATTAGTAGTAATACTTGAAGTAGAATACATTCTATACTCTTGCAAAGTACTTCATATTGTTGTATGTAATATCCACTATATTTAAGAGGTCTTCTATATAATCAACCTTAATAGAAGCTCATAGTTCTATATCTCAATGTAAGAGTGCTTGCTAAATCATATTAGTTATGTCAGATATATCCAGGGGAAGTGGTCAGATCCTTCTTGTATTGTTTTCTCTAGTGTATAGTCTTGATCTTTCATTGGCAGAATTCCTTATAGGCAGTATTGTTTTGATGGAGAATGTTTGATAGTAGTTACTGAGGTTAAAATATATATCTCCTCTCAACAGCTAATATACAGTAAAATATGAAGGATCAGTTAGCATCAATATATCAAGAGATAAACAAAAGCTCTCTCACCTTTCATACAAAAATCTGACATACAATAGACCTTACAGGATACCCAGCAGCCAATTAAGACCTTATCATTAAGTAGTCTTTTATAAATGAACTTTACTGAGAAATTGCTATCCAAGTATGCTCCAGCTTGGTTGAACTAAATTATATATAAAAGGATGATTATATATAGAGATATTAGGCTGTACAAAACCCAGGTCAAGATATAATATAGTAAATATTGTCGAATAATCTTCAAGAACTCCATATAGTACTAGATATAGTACTAGTAGTTATATCTACTATAGCACCACCCACAGTTAACTAAGGAGCAGCCTTATAAAAGAACTCAACTATAGATAATATCATTGAACAAATGAGCAAGATGACCATGTATATTTCAGATCTTAAAAGGCAAATTGATACATAGTAACTGGTTCAGCAATTTATAGCAAATTTAACCTCTGCAACTGGATTAAATATATATCTAATCAGGAACCCAA
>RBNK01000637.1:0-22490 GCA_003990785.1 Endogone sp. FLAS-F59071
TTCATTATTTTTCTTGCTCCGCCCGAGGTTTCTTTTTTTTTTTTTTCTTTTGAGTGCTTGTGGCGGTATTTGAAACAATGACGCCACCATACATGCATCGAACCTCTCTCGTAGATTTATTATTAGGCTGAGCTTCTCTTTGATTACGTATAAGGACGCAAGTTTGTCCTAGATCGGAAATTATGAAAGGTCATGCATTCCAACTTTAAAACTCAATCCTTAATTTCTATCGCAACACAGAATCACAACATTATCACAATATCGCCCTTCGGATGGAATGTATTCGTAAGCTGAAGAGACGAAAATAGAGTGAGACATGTGTTAGCCACTGTAACAACCCAAGATCATCGCACCAATTCTGGATATGGCATATAGTTGAGACAATACTAATACTTTTTGAGATTGACGGAGATAGAAGTGAAAAGGAATACAGATGGACAAAAAAAAAAAAAAAAAAAAAAAAAAAAAAAAAAAAAAAAAAAAAAAAAAAAAAAAAAAAAAAAAAAAAAAAAAAAAAATTTTTTTTTTTTTTTTTTTCCCAACCCGAGGCGAAAAAGAAATCGTAATGTGCCTAAACGGTCCCAACAAATGAAGAAATATGGGAAAAAGAAATACCACCCAAAGCGATGGGAGGAACAAAAAATAATAATAGGACTATACAATAGTACAAGACGTCAAAGGTGATCGTCAAACCTTTTATGCGGAGAGATACAGATTGCGATAAACAGTAAAAAGAAAAAGAAAAAAAAAAAAGCGAAAACAGCAAACAGTATTGATCCAGCAAGCTCGTTACATCAAAAAATCACCACCAATATCCTTTCTTCTGCGGTGCGCTAGCCGCTGCCTTCATCTTCTGGCCCACGGCGGATGGTGGCGGGGGGAGCTCCTTCTTGTAAATCGAGTCACGCTTCCCGACGCCACTCCTCCTCTCGCCCACACCGCTCCTCCTCTCGCCCACTCCGCTGTTCTTCCTCGATTCCGCCTGGCTTTTTCTGCCTTGCACCGTTGCGGTGGTGGGCGAGCTGGGCCCCGACGTGTCGTGTTGCGCGACCCACTTGGTCTTTGATTCGAGCTCAACCTCTTCGGGCTCCGCCGTCGTCAGTATCACAGTCCCATTCACACTCACACTCAACTGGCTCGGCTTGCTTTTATTATTGCTGTTGCTGTTTTCGTTTTCCTTCATCGCGTTCTGGCTCCCCTCTGGGAGTCATGCTCCCATCATCTTCTTGAGCTCCTGTAGCCTGCGCCTAAGAGTCTCACGCTCGTTCTCCGATTCGGCAAACTTCATCTTCATGTCGATAACCATGTTCTCCATATACGCTAACTGGTCTTCGAGCGCCGAGTTCCGCCCGACGAGAGCGGCGTTCTTGGTCACAAGAATTTCAAGTTCATCCTTGCACCGTGCCTCAATCTCTGCAGGCATCGCCTCAGCGTGCCGCCGCACCTCTGCTATCTGATGCTGCAGCGTGTCGCATTCGTCATGCTTTTTGGCTAGTTCCAGTTTCGTCGTGATCAACTCGTTCGCGATCTCCACATGCTCCCGATTCAGCGTCGCCATCGAGGACTCGAGCCGCTTCACGTGCTCTGAAAGCTGTCGGTTCGCCTTTCGTAGCGTGTCGAGCGCCTCAGCCTCGGCTGTGGATTTTTGGAGGTCCCTAGCGTAATCCTTCGAGAGCCGCTCCAAACGCTTGGCGGTAATTTTGATGGCATATGCGTCGGAAACAAAGCGACGGGTATCATCCTAAAATGCATATCAATTAGATCAAAAATAAAAAAATTTAGTCAGTTAATATAAAGTCGACTGTCACTTTTTTATTTTTATTTTTTTGTGGGGGAAAAGGGGTACATGTATATTTAAGAAAAAAGGGGGGAAAAACATACCTTATAATCATCAAACAACCCATTTTTCAAAAAGTCCAACAATCCTTCGAAATCCAGTCCCAGGATCTGTGTCTCGTTCCTCTTCATGATTGCGAGAGCAAATCTGAGGATAGCTTCGATTCCCTCGGCGAAGACAATATCGTAGATACGATAGACGAGGTGGAGCGGGAATTTGTACGCGAACAAGGTCATGAACCACTGAGAGGCGTACATGGTAGAACGGATACCCTGCTGATTGAGGTGGCGCGCCACGTGTGGCAGATGCTCCTCAACCAGGGCGTCAAACTGATAGAGGCGCAGGTGCAATCCCTCCATCTGTGGCGTGAAGTGGCTGCGCATGCCATATGTCTTCATCATGCGAACGAGAACGCAGAAAGCCTCGTCGTCGGGCATCTAGGAAGAAGAGGATGAAGTAAAAGTTAGAGGAGATGTATTACTTGCAAATAAGATAGGTAAAGCAAATGGTGGCAAACAATTATATAATAGTCAACATATGACTCTCAAAATGTACATGAAATTCTCGTAGCCAATTCTCGAAATTCGTATAAAAGAAGGGAAAAGAAAAAAAAGGAGAGACAAAAAAACAAAAGATGTGAAATAATGTAAAAATTCCATACTTACATTCAGCAACAACGGCCCAACCACGAACGCCAGTCCTTGACAATACCCGACCTCTTCATCATACAAACTATATGCCTTGACGACATTGAACAGCGCCTCCTGGCCCACACCGTCCTTGTCCCTAAAGTAATCTATGCCTGGGAAGGTGCGCGCGAGATCTCGCTGAATCATCTTTTCGTAGACGGAGGCCTGCTTAAGTAGAACGTTGTATTGACCCTCGAGCTCCACGTCCTTGGACTTTGAAAAGAGCTGCCAAATCATGCCACGCAACTTGGAGGGGATACCGTGCTGGATGTTCTTGGACAGGAGCTTGGGCTGGTTCTTGGCCATAAAATTAAAGTCGGCAATAACTTGGGACCAGAATTCTTTTTTTTTTTTTTTTTTTTTTATAATAAAAAAAAAAAAAAAAAAAAAAAAAAAAAAAAAAAAAAAAAAAAAAAAAAAAAAAAAAAAAAAAAAAAAAAAAGAAAGAAAAGGAAATTGTAAAATTGTAAAAAAATAAAAAAGAAAGAAAGAAAAGGAAATTGTAAAATTATAAAAAAATAAAAAAGAAAGAAAGAAAAGGAAATTGTAAAATTGTAAAAAAATAAAAAAGAAAGAAAGAAAAGGAAATTGTAAAATTGTAAAAAAATAAAAAAAGATAATTTTAATATTGCTTCGAATATGTATTTGTATTTGTATTTGTATTTCCCTCTTTTTTTTTTTTTTTTTTTTTTTTTTTTTTTTTTTTGCTTTTGCTTTTCCCACTTCATTATACTTTGCTGATGTGTCGTACAAATACATGATAAATAGAAACTTACCCCAATCGATGTCCTCCTCGTCACCCTTGGCCACGGCCTCGTGATACGCCCTCTCAAAATCTCCCCTTATCTCCTCCTTCTGTTGCTCCTGGTACTTAATGTTTTTGGGGTCGCTCGTGAGCTCCTCGTTCTGCCTCTCCAATCTCGCAAGCAATAAATCGTAATTGGACACCGCGCTCATCACACTCGACACGGTGGACCGCATGCTTGCGGCATACGATCTACGTTCGTTACTCGACCTTCGCGAGTCGACGTCTGTCTCATCTTCCTCCTGCGGGGGAGGAACAGGAATGGGCTGGAATTGTGCCGGGTTTGGGACCACGCGCGGGGAGGAGAGCGGGGAGAGGGCCGGAGGCGACTTTGACGGCAAGGCCGGGGGCGGAGGACTGGTGGGGGCGGCGTCCTTGGAAACAGTCATGCGACGGCCGCGACGCGGGATTGGTGAGGCGGCGGCTGTCGTTGCTGCCACAGTGGAGCGCGGGAGCGGGGCCGTGAACTCATCAGTCTCGAGGGAAATGGCACTGAGCTCGGATTCGGAAACAACCGACATCTTGCGGACTTCGGCGGGACCGCTGGAGGTAGGAGCGGGCATGTGAGAAGCGGCGGGGAGAAGGGGGAGGTCCTTGTCGTCGTCGTAGTCGAGCGGGGCGGGGGTTGGGGTAGTGGGGGTAGCGGTAGTGACTTCGGCGGTGACGGTAGTGCTGGATGTGGTGATGGCGTTGAGAGTCTGGTGCATGGAAACGTCCTTTTCAGAGGTGGGGGTAGTGACGGCGGTGTCGATAGTGGAGCGGTTGGTGTTGGACACGAAGGAATCCGAGTCCTTATTGCCGAGCGAGGTACTGGACGAGCGCGGGGAGTCTGCAGGCTGCGAGTCTAGATTATTCTTGTCCACATCCACCTCAACTGTCTCTTCTTGGATTCTGAATGTAGTCTTCTCTTCCTTTTCAATAGAGTGACGGGGGGTGACACTGTCGACGGACACGCGGCTTGTATCCTCCTTATATTCCTCCTTATATTCCTCCTCCTCTATTTCCACCTCTTTCTCTTCATACCGACGCGTCTCCGTCTCCTCTATCTTGACTACCTTCTCTTCCTTCTCCTCCTCCTCCTCTTCATCGTCATCCCCAAGCAGCTGGTTCAACCTCGCGCTAATCTCGTCCACCTTGTTATCTTCCTCGGGGTCCGAATCTACCGCGGGTACGAACTTTTCTTCCTCCTCCTCCTCGAAATCCGAGTCCCGTGATGACGCAAAACTTTGCGCATCGCTTCCCTTGTCTGTGAAGCTTCGTGCATCACTTCCCTTATCCGTGAAGCTCTTCGCATCGCTTTCCCTGCGTTCGCTCGAGAAGCTTCGCGCGTCGCTATCGGTCTTGACACTCCGATCGTCATCATCCTTCTCCTTGTCGGAAAAGCTCCGGGCGGAGGTCTTGCCGTCCGTAAAGGACCGCGCGCCGAACCCGTTCGTCACAATCTTCTTTGGCGGGTCGCGTTTCGGGGACGGATCCGGGGTCGAGGCCTCGAAACGGTTTAACAGGGCCCGCACGCCGGCGGCCTTGGGACGGTCATCTTGGTCGGAAGTGTCGTCCGGATGGATGTCAGCATTATTGAGAGATGCGGGTTCGGCGTCAGACATTGTTAGGATTTAGGGCGGGGAGGAGGGGTGAGGGTAAGGGTAAGGGTGATATGATGATGAGAGAGTGGGGGTCAAGAGAAACAAAGGAACAAAGGGTCCAATATTGACAGGTCGAATTAGGAAAAAATTTAAGTGGAAGCAAGAGAAGCCGGGGGGGGAAAGTGTATTCTTTTTTGTGGAGCGTGCGCGAAAATGATAAGGGATATGTTGAGCCTTGCAACCTGGTAGCAGTTTCTGGTCGGTCGGTGGGTGTCGGGGGTGTCGGGGGGCTAGGATTCCACTCGTTTGCAGCTCCAAAGAAGCACGTTTTGTCCAACAACGTGGATGTTTGTGTGTAAGTGGGGCGAGACAGAGCGAAAGGGGCGTTTTTGGATTTTTGCACCAAAGAGACTCAAAACATCCAACGAATCATGATAATTTCCGAATTTGCAATGTTACATCTAAATCGCACATTATAGTAATCCCAGACTTCTTCCCTTTCTCAGAGAGAGAAACAGAGAGAGACCCTCGCATTTTCTGTCCATCGCCACTTTTTTTTTTTTTTTTTTTTTTTTTTTGATTGTGTTGGATGTCGATGATAATTAACATGCAAAGCAATATCGGCAATATTAGCACACTCGACAACAGTCGACGCGAGGTATTTTTGATCTAAATTCTGGAATGTATTTATTCAGTTTGGAATTCAGAAGATTCATGTGAAATAAACCCTTACACTTTCTATCTACTATGGAGAGGTATAAGTTTTTAATTAGCATAATATTGATGCCATGCATGCATATTTACAATTCGGGTCGGGTGTCAAGTTGAGTAGGTTCTTGGGTTGTATTTATTTGGGTCGGTTTTACTTGGTTCGCGTTACTGTACAAAGATTGGAGATTAAGTGAAACGCTTGAAAAGAAATGAACAAAGTAATTCGAAGGATATACTGAAGTGTTTCAGGAGGATAGAATGAATTAATAATATACAGAATTTTTCGAAACTACATTTGGGCAAGTAAACACTTATGCAAGCGAGGAGGAATGGGCAGCGCAACCATCAATGATTTGAAAATTATTTTGAGGATCCTGACCCTCGTAGTTCTGGAATCCGTAGAATGCGGCCCGTGCAGTATTGTCAAGTTCTATCAGTCTTTGGAGCGCCAAAAGCTTCGCCATATGCGGTAGCCTCGGCATCAATAGTTTCGTTCTCCATGCAAAAATATTGCAAAACACCTTCACTATAGTCGTCGACGTCGACTCGGGCGTTAAATTCATACATAAGCAGATTCATAACTTCGACGTGTCTATTCTCCGCAGCAAGGTGTAGCGGCGTTCTCTTTTGAAAATCCGTGGCGTCAACACACGCGCCAAACTCACGCGCAAGCAACCCCGCGACTTTGATGCGCCCGTTCTTCGCCGCCAAGTGTAATGGCGTTAATCCGTATTTATCTTTGGCATTTGCGTTCACCTGAAATTCGGCTAGAAGCAACCTTACAACCTCAAAGTGCCCGTTCTCCGCAGCCAGATGGAGCGGGGTCCTCTCTTCATAGGCCTTGATGTCGACGCGGGCACCAAAACTGTGCGCGAGCAGCCTCAAGATTTCGATATACCCATTCTTTGCTGCCAGGTGCAGCGACGTCCACCCAAAAAATCCTTCAGCATTGACATTTATTTGAGATTCGACCAGAAGCAACCTTACAACCTCAAAATGTCCGTTCTCCGCGGCCAGGTGCAGTGGTGTATTTCCACAACAGTCATATGTGAGCTTGGCGCCGACTCCAATAAGTAACCTTACAATTTCGATATACCCATTCATCGCGGCCAGGTGTACCGGCGTCCACTCGTAAAAGTTCTTGGCATTCACATCCATGTTAAACTTGAACAAAAGTAGCCTCATAGCCTCAAGGAATCCATTCTGGGCAGCCCAGTGCAGCGGCGTCTGGCTGTCGTTCTTTTTAGAAAAATCCCTGGCAAGATATTTGTCGTTTATGCTTACAAGCTCCTTCAGCACCGGTATGGAACCAAAGAGCGCAGTCCATTGGCTAGCAGTCCAACCGCAGGCGACAGTGCATTCATTGTCTGGATTAGTAGATAAAAATATAATTTTTTTTTTTTTTTTTAAGAAAAAAAAAAAAAAAGTTGAAAGATTTCAGCAAAGGCAATATCTATTTTAATATTCTAAGCTTTCAATCATTCCAAGTTCCATATAGATAGAGGTCACGCTGCGACGTACCTTGGTTTGTCACGGTCAGTTTCTGCCGTTTTTTGGACCTGTCCTCCGTCGTCTCTGATGCTTCCTTAGTTACTGTTTTGCCAACGGTCCGGGAATACGTGCATTCTATTTCAAGATGCCGGCAGTTGGAACAGGGGTTACCCTTGTCGCATTTCTTTCTTCTCTTGTCGCAACCGTCGCATCGTAGTTTCTTGAGGGTAGTTTTCTCAACAGCTGCTTGATTTTTTATAGTAGCAGTGAGATCGCAGAATTGAATGGAGGAGTTCATCTCTAAATCTTCAACTCATGATCTTGGAACTATCAAAATCTACTTTATAGGTTTCTAATCGGTTTGTACTGCAAAAACCAGTTGGACCTCTCGCGTCAACGTAACCTTAAACTGGGATTCCAAGAAAGGATGTTACACACGGACCAGCCTCATTAATTATAATTATAGGTAGCCAGCTGAACCTATTTTTTTGCCAAGGGTTTTAAGCATTTATAGGTATACTCGCATTTATTAATTTTGATTGCCGCTGAGGTTCGCTTTTCATTGTAATTGGCTAGCAATGTAGGAGTCACGTCGATTGACTGCCGCAGTCCAATAAATGCGTCTTTCAATTGACGCCTCTTTGCTGCGGCTTTTTCCAATCACGTGCTGGCGGATGCGTAACACTTTTCGCTGTCACTTTCCAAATTTTTGGTTTGCCAGCGGGTTCCATCAATGCATTCAACCAATCAGTGATTTTGGTTAATAAAAAATTTATACATGTGTCCAAAATAGGAAAACACCATTTCCACGACGGGGACCAAAATGCCAACCTTTTTCCGTTACGTACTTGAAGTGTCCCAGGGACAGCCAAAGCCGGCTCGGCCCTTTTGTTACGCAAACGGAAAAAAATTAATTATCAGATATAATCGACCTTGAAAGAGGCGAGGTGGTCTTAGGTAATTGCTATTATGTTTTAAGAAATTCTGTAAATTCACATTAATTAAAAAAGTATACTATGCATTATCAAGTAATATACTTTCTATAGCTGTCATTTTATTTAATGCAAGTCCTACCCTTCCTCTTCTTTCTTAATTTTAATTAAGTAACAAAGTTGATATACTCAATTTTTAAAAGAATATAGCTCAAGTCTGAGAATATTTTTAAGTATAAGTTATATGCTTAGCCAATTTAGTAAGAAATTCTAAAGTTATATTTAAGTAGATATTAAGTTGCTATTTAGTAACTTAGTAATATATTGAGTTAACAACAAGCTTATAAAGTAAAAAACTTATATTTACTAGCATATTTTGAGTTAACTGATAAGTTTGACTTTAGTAGAGCAATATATTTAAGTTAAGCTTAAGAATAATATCAAGTTTAATTTTAGTAGATCTATGGATTCTATATGTATATAATATAAGAGTACAAAAATGTATTTTATTAAGCAATTAATTATGTTATTACAATCAAATCTAATATATCAATTGTTATATATACAAATATTGATATGCTATTTCCAACAAGATTAATATAATTAAGTTAAATGCAAAAATCATTTCAATATCAACTTTAATAGAAGTATATAGCTAAGAATACTATATAAGTATATTTCAGTACATGAATAATAACTATAATATGAAGAGAATATTGTTTATTATCAACACTAAACATAACTATAAAATATAACTATAAAATATATGCAACTATGAGTTAAATACAACTATGAAACACAACTGTGAAATACAACTATGAAATATAACTATAAAATGTGACTGTAAAATGTGTCCATTAAATGTAATTATGAAACATGATAAAACATAACCATGAAATGTGTCCATGACATGTAACTATGAAATTTGACTATGAAATACAATTGTCTATAAATACAACTAAGAGAGGTGCTATAGTTTATTAACACCCATACAGCCATGAAGTATTACTATAAAATGCAACCATAGAGACAATGCAAAGTAGCCAACGTTTTAATTAATTATGTGGCTCAATTCATCACCCAACAAAAGTACAGCAGGCTCATCTGTAGCCTTGCAAATGACTCCTTAATCCAGGAACACTAGCATTTGGATTTGCCCACATCGTCATCCTCTGTGACCGTCATTTCTCTAGCCCTCCATAGTCTACACCTTCCTTGTCACATTAACCCACAAAAAATAGGTGTTCTATTTCTTTTTGATTGAAGAATGAGTGATGATAAATTGGCACCTCCAGCACCATCAGAAGAGCTTTCTCTTGAGCAAAGCTTTATAATACAGACCTGAGCAACAAGCCACCTGAAACTGCACGCTTAGAAATGCTTTCTCAGTGATGTTAAAGGAAGGCGATCGTAGAGTGGTGTGAGAGCAAATAATGATGGCAGGGTGGAGAGGCAGTGGAAAAGAGGTGGGCTGGCCGGAAACTAGAGAGAGCTGGACAAAGCCGCAGAGTCCTCTATGTAACAGGCTGTCATTCTTTTACTCATGTAACAGTCTTTTGTTCTCGTAACAATCTTTTTGCTCAGGTAACAGCCTTTGGTTTGCGTAGCGAGCCCGCCTATTGTCCATAAAGTCTTTTCAATATTAAATGTGTAAAAAAAATTTTTTTTGTTCTTTTACAAAATAATAAATAATGTCAAACATCGCGATTCGATAAAATATCGAAGCATATCAATGTCGAAATTGACGATTTCGATTCGATCGACGCTGCTGATTAAAACGTCCACGGTGGTTTGATAAGTAAGAAATACCGTTGTCGTTACTAAGTGTTGCTGGTCCCCAGGGCGCCTGAGCGCGCCGGCAGATCACCCAATCGAATCTTCTTGCTCTCGATCTATAGCTGCCTGTGTAACCACCAATCTTTGATCTTTTTAACGTGGGGTAACCCGGGACCTCCGGTTGTGACGCTTTTTGCTAAAAAGAATGTATGGTTGGGCGCATGTTCCGAAAAAAATACAATGAATCTTATTTATTACATAAGAGAAAAAGAAGGAAAAAAGAATGAAAAAAATATTTCTTAGTGATAAAAAAAAAAAACATAGTTGACATGAAAGCCCATATACTATAGTAATTAGATTTGCTGATGTATACTAACAAAAAATAGGGAGAGGAAAGGGCATAGGGCATACAGAATAGGGCGTAGGGATATGTGGAATAAATACTTTCATTTGTTACGCTTTCGTGCCACATAAAGCCAAAATAAGCTGGAGCAAAATGTGATTTCGACTATCGATGTTGGAAACCTTTGCTATAGAACGAGACCTGTTCAATGCCTCCAGTCGTCGTCAAGGGTGATGTCCTGGGCATCGAAGTAATCATGGAGCTAGAAATGAAGGTGCCACTGAACTGCTCATGGTCGTAATCCATACATCCGGTCTGTACGTTTGCTGCACAGTAGCTGGAATGTCCTGGATATGCCCTCCGGTCATCGGTGGGCCGCCCCGTGGCCTCGATCTTGAAACGAAAGCCCACTAGCTTCTGAAAGTAGTGGCCGAAGGTCTTGAAGAGGCTCCAGCATTTTTCACAGGCCTCGCTCCTAGGCGTAAGACGTCCGCAATCGCACCGGGCTTGGCAATCGGGGCAGTACCACTCGGGAGAGAGTGTTTTGTTGCAGGATCCGCAGTGAGGTATCACAACTTGCTTTTCTACTCGCGGAGAGAGCCATGGTAGCGAAAGAGATTGGTTATTGACGCCTTGCATATCCTGGTTCCTTGATTGTTAACAGGGAAAGGCCAATGTTGAATCCCCGCAATTTAAATAAAATAGGGAATACAGACGCAACATGGGACTTAACAATTACTTAACAATTACATTTGCTTGTTTCTTATACCTATATATGAGATGATGATACACAGATTAAAAAACTAATTACAAAAATAAAAACAACATATTGCACCTTTACAGTAGTAAAAATATTGTTATAAACAAAAAGTCATTATATAGAAATAACTGTTCCAATAATAAGTACTCTGTGATGAATGGTGAAAACCATGGTTTTGTACAATACATTCAGATTTGTATTTAAACACGTGTGAGGATGGATTATGCAAGGCTATATCATTTGTCTTGTATTTATCTTGTTGAGGTAGATCTCGATCGGATCTTCCATACATAAGGCTTGTTCGGCCTCGTGAGTTTGATAGCTTATTTTACAATTCCGCTCCTATCTGACAAAAAGTTTAAGAAGGACCTCGTAAACTGCGGTCGACCTATGGGGTCATGTCGAAGACTCAAGAATCATCCTTGTCCACCTATTCCCTCACCGTATCGTGGCTAGCGACCACGGGGCAGATATCCTTTTGGTAGTCAATTGTAAGGTAATAGCTGGTGAATATAATAGAAAAAGCAGGAAGGAAGACCTGTCGTTAATGTTATCACCCGACCAGTCGGTATCCATTATTGGTTAGCAACGATTATTCGTCATTGTCGCTTAGTCAAGAGAAAAATGACCCCTGAAAATTTCAAGAACGATATTTCTAATTATATAGGATTATGGATATCTAGATACTGACATAACCAGAATAAGGGTGTATATTAATTTTTGCTAAAAAAAATTGGTCCGCCTTCAAAATAGTCACCCATATAGAGGTATGAGTTTGTGACGTGGGTTTCGCTCTTTGTTTCCCTATTTCGGTTATCGACACTCTTGTTCGATTAGAAAATTCTGACCGCAGATTTATTAGTAACTGGATCACAGCTTAAGTAAATGGTAATAATGGTAACGTGCACAGGAAATTTGAATATGAAGCAAAGTTACTGATGGAATTGTTCTATTAATCCCTCTCTACAGTTTCTTTAACCCTGTTTAGTTAGCAAATTGCGAAGTCTAGGTACGCGATGTATGCCGTTCCGGTTTGGTGATAATTGTTCTTATTTAAACCTGAGATTGAACATATAGACGCCTTGCCTCTTGTATATATTTATTCGAAATCAAATAAAGCACAAAAAATCATACCGAAAATTTTCATTATGTGGTTTATAATAAAGCCTTATACCGGCTTAACTCAGAAGGAGGCGAGTAAATCCATGGCCCAGGTAGTAGTCGCCGCCACAATAGGTTTTTTTTTTTCGTGTTTAGGATTTTGAGCAGAAGCCATGTTTACAAGCAGGAGGGGAGTTATTTGTGCTTTTGGAATGTGAGTGATATGGGAATAGTAATAGTTGAAGAGGTAATTTATATGGGAAAAAAAAAACTCTGATACTATTATCACATACTTGCATGACATTTATTGTTCAATGTGCTCATATCTTCCCGACGTACCGGTGACAAATACTCTCAAGTTAAGGAGCATTAACACAAAGCGGCATTCCTGTATCAAAGCATCCACCTGCATAATACTCGAATTAGATTAAGGAATTTATTAACAAGCAAAAAAGCAAAACCCTATTTTTTTTTTCTTCTTTCCTTTGCCCCTATTCTGAGAGGCTGACAGTGCGACATCGTTAAATCTTTGGTGAATTCATTTTTGGGAATTATACTGTTTTACACAAAAGTCAATATATGGAAATTTGACAATCTACTCATAGTCGTCGTTATTGTCATCGTCGTTACGGCTACCAAAGTTAGCCGAGTGCTTTTTGAAGAACTGCAAAACATGGAGGTAAGGCATGAGCTCGTCCAGAATTGTATGGATCTGTTTGTCTGTAGGTTGGCCTTCGAAGCTTGTACCTATCGTCATCCCGGTTACGCAAGGATTTGAGGTAGTCTTCGAGCTCCTGAGGGGTGACCTTTTTGTATTGGACATTGCCGTGGCCAATAGCCTCGTTGAGGGCTTTGACAACATATGGGCCGTCAATCTGTCGTCGTTAAAGCGAAGGATATCACTGCGTGAAGCACGAGAAAATAGATATACGTCTTGACTTCATCTATGGGAACCTAGAGATGAATCTCTCGCCGCCACCGAATGAGCTCATACTTTTTTTTTTTTTTGAATCACCTGAATCAAATCTAGATAGAAATCTAATTTTATGAAGAATTCATCATCCGAGGACTCCATGGCATCTTGCTAGTCTTTATAACCATATTTTGCCATATATATATATATATATATTATTTTATTTATTTATCTCATTCCCCCTTCGAAATGGTATCTTTTGTAATACAATGGCAAGCTAGTTCAGTGTACTGAAGCAAAACCAATAATTCCTCTTTCCAGTGACCTTTTTTATTTTTATTTTTATTTTTTATTTTTTTTTGTGGGGGTTATCATCTTTGGTTTATCTAAGCGTTTCCACTTTGCTAGGACCTGAATGCTCTTACTTTGAAGAGCTAATCGTGCAGAGTTTGTATGCAAATATATACAATGTCTTCTGAAGCAAAAGAGATGGGCTTCATTGCCGAATACGTGTCATCAATGTGTCATCAGTGCATTGCATTTTATCCTTGTGTTCACAAAGTCTGCCTAAATCTATCAATCCTTGAAAGTTCGTAAATCATATATTCTCATTAATTCTCACAAACGACTCGCTATAATGCCATATATCAAACAACGTGATCATGCAACTTGCATGTGTTCCTATCTTTTTCTTCCCAATCCCTCCTTCCCCACTATTTTATGAGCTCTTGGTGCAATTTCTCTCTCGCCAATAACTTTCTATTGGCTCGGTCCGAACGCGATAACGCTGAAACTGTATGCCTGCTCCTCACCGGCAGGAGCAATAAACTTCTCCTGAATCACGTCAGCAGCGTCCTGTGATAGTAGATAGTATTTGGGAGTTGGAGAATGTGCAAATCTGAATTAGTATGGTCAGACAGGACGTCATACTTTACTGCGAAATCCAAAGTACAAACCTTAAGCAGGTTTGTGGTCTTCTTGACGTGAATCGGGAACGGCCTGCGTCCGTCCAGTTCGTACATGTGGCCGTCAGACTGCACAAAGCAGATGAAGTGCAAGTTCACGTCCTCATCCTCACGCGGTGGCTACACAGGAAATATATATATAAACAATAATTAAGTCCAACATGCGCAAAGCTCGAAGCGTACAGGTATTATTGAAGAAAATCAGGCGCGTACGTGTGTCTGCCCGTCAAGCGCACTGTTACGATGCGCGCGAGCCAGTTCCGTGTCTTGCTCGAGGAGCTCAGCACGCTCATCGGGGGAGAGGGGTTTAGCCTTCTCGAGGAGATTCTTGAGCGGGCCGTCCTCTGTGGATGTACGGTGAGAGAAGCGTGAAGAGAATTGTGAGTAAAATAAAACTCCAGGCTTAAAGCTTGGTGAGGACGATCTACGACCATCCCTACTGACTTTCCCTTACAAACACTCAGATCAGCCACGATATTCATAGCAAACAGTAGTTATCAATTTCCAAATGACACTACCATTGCCTCATTATTGCTAAGTAAGGAAGGCTAATAAAAAAGGGGGAAGACTCTCTTAACTCACCAATGACCTGCTCGTTGTTTGTTACCGAGTGCAGCAAGGCAATAGTGCCACACGCGTTTGAGATGGTCTGTCGGAAGAATATGAGGTTCGGGCTGATAAACTGCTCGCGCTTGGTCACCTCGGCTTCCTGCTCCAGTCGGGCCTTTTCCGATTGTTCGGTGACTGGGAAAAGTAGTAGCACGGCCAGTACGGGCTGTGGGAGCGTGGACAGGTAAGACTCGTCCAGCACCAGCACGTCCGTGTACATCCATGCGCGAGAGACGCCGAGGTTATAAACATACTGAAGGTGAACAAGTAGTGAGTTAGGATGAATGGAGGACTGAGAATTTTGAGGGAAATGGTGTTTGGGAGGGGGGAGAGAAGGAAAGAGAGGTACTTACGTCATTCATAACCTGATTTCCGAGTCGAGTTTTGGTAAGAAAAGCAGAGGTTAAATGAGTTCATTTCTCGAGGAGAGAGCAGGGATTGAAAGCAAACACGGGGTAATATATACCTCAGGATTTGACTCGAGCGGCAACCACTTGCCAATATTCTTCGCCTCGGCCGACATTTTTTTTTTTTTTTTTGTGAGGAAAGATAAAGAGAACAAGAACAGGGTTCTGTGTTCTGTGCTGGAAGAAAAAGCCAAAGATGACGTCATCCGACGGTCACGGGAACCGAGCTACGCCTTCGCCGAATCATGCCACCTCAATTTATACTAGGCCTGGATAAAATCACTCTGTACCTTCTGCATTGCCTTCTCGTACAAGTTTTTGCTGCTACTCGACCAGGGACCAAGATGACATATGGCCCGTGTGTTGACGCTCTTCTCAGGTCTCTTGCATTAATTCCTATAGCAAATAAAGCTCCCCCTACAGGTTTCAATTCCAAATCGACCGGTCATCATGCAGGGATTGGATTACTTAGCTTTCAAGGAGATTATTTCAACAGGAATTTATTGTGTTACCTGAGAAGAGGATGATTTATTATGTAATTTGATTTTATACACATGGATGATTATTATTGAAAGGCAGACTAATTTTCTATTCAGGTGTCATGTGTCTATTCAGGTATCATGTGGATGATATAGATGCAGATGATGACTCAAAAGAAATATTTAGAGCTATAAATAGGTGCATTGTCCTGCATAAAGGTAGTGTTGGGTTCTTTTTTAAATAGAGAAGTACATAGATTCTTCTGTAACTAGTAATATTTTGCTAAATTCACTTTTCCAAAGGACTAAGCTTGTTTCCAATAAAGCAGCTCCATAACACTCTTTCGTCTACTCTTAAAACTATGTAGGTTGTAAACAAGTCGAATTCATTCTCTCTCCAACTCTTTTTTCATACCATAGTATGTTTGGAACTTTGTCAGTCCTGCATACCTTTATCCATTCCAACTTGGCGATTTTATTGTGACTGCTAAGTAATTACATTGATTAAAATTAACCTTGTAACGATCGGTCATCCTGGGCATTCCATGAAGCTCCAGGCTGCGCTAAGTTAAATGACTTCACGAAACGGCGCACAGCGCGAATAATACTGCGCAAGACGTTCTAAGGCTATATGAGACATTCAGACTGCATGCAGCGGGACGCGCGTAATTGCATTCTTGGTCGCTCGACGCGTATTAGGAATTTCGCGGGGTCGTTCTAATAGGATAAATAATGGCTCGGCTGCCACATTATTATTATTTTAAAAATGGTAGTAATATTTCATTTAAGTCATCCACGGCTCCACTCATCTACATCTACATCATCTACATAGAAAATTGGTCTGCCTTCAAAAATAATCATCCATATGTATAAAAATTAAATCACATAATTTGTATATAGGCATTAGCTGACTTAAAGTGTTTTAATAAATCATCTCTGCTAAGGTAATACAATAAATTTCTGTTCCAAGTCAATTGGGAGTTGAAGATACCTGAGCTTAGAGCCTCACTAAACTTCCTCTTTATCAAGACAAGAAATTCATATATCATCAGGAAAATATTTTCAGTTCATAGTCCATGACTAGCATCCATGCTTGCAGGCTGTTTGTAAGCTATTCTGGGCTGTTTGTTATTTTGCAATACTGTTCTAGGATTGTTCATATATTGTTCATATGTTCTAGGACTGTTTATATGCTGTTTATATGCTGTTCTAGCAAGTTTGTAAAAAAACAGTTCATAGTCTATAACTAGCATCTATGCTTATAGCTGTTTTGTTCATAGCTCTTAGTAATACTGTTCACAAACTATTAAACTATTTTCCTGATGATGTAGCTGCAAGTTATGGGAGGCTGTTGGATTATTGAATCCTGATTCTTACTGTGAAAATCAACTCTGAAATAGAAAGTGATAATAAAAAAGAGCTGGTATTCAAGATGAGATTTGCATTAGGCTTAGATGACATTATAAAACCTACCTCACATGTAGTAATGATTTTGGCTACTTGTTCGAGTATTTCAGCTATATAATTAAATTTGAAATCAACTAGGTAAATATTTACTATCAACAAACCAAGTGAGCTGAAGAAAAAAGTGCTTTTGTGATAGGGATAATATAAAGCAGTCTGCTCTCTTCGTAATATGATGAAAGCGGTATCTCCAAAGCGATTATAGTTATGGGAACATTCATCACCAAACCGAAATGGCGTACCTCACGTACCCAGAGCGTACATTACGTACCTCAGGTACGCAATATCGTACCTTGGTACGATATGTACGCCGTTCCGGTTTGGTGATGTTGGAATGTGATTGGGAAATCCTCCACCAAACAGACGAGGTTAGCTATTGAACGATTGATGTATTTTCAAAAGTTGGGTATTTACATCGTTTCACCCTCAATCAGAAGAGAAAGAAGGATTTAGGCATACACCAAAGTCTATTATTATTTGCATAGGTACATGCAAGTTGATATTTTTACTGCAACCGAGATTCCCCCTAAGTCCATGTACCCTACACTTGGGTCTCATACCTACACTTGGGTCTCATACCGATCACCCATGTATCCTCCATAGTATCCAAACGGTTTTCGTCCCCGGCTATTTCCTTATCGCCTTTTCTCCTTTGCCTTCTCCCTTTCCAACCGCTTTTTCTCCGCTTGCTCTCCCTCTAACACCGTCATGACCCCGGTAACCATTTTCTTATATTGTTGGTCCTTATCGCTCCTCTGCTTTGCCCGCTCCCGCGCCACAAACATGCTGTCTTTACGCAGTTCCCGGATCGCGCCCTTGCGCTCCCGCTTGTATTGATGCTTCAACTTGGTGAGTTGCGCGCGCGAAGCGTCGGGATCGTAGTGCCGGTCAATTGAGTATCTGTGTATTTGGCAAAGAAAGGAGGGTTAAGACGAGCGTAAATAACTTGTGAGAATCACGAGGAAAACTTAAAGGAGGAAGAGTACATACCCTTCCTCAAACTTGGGGACAAAGGTCGCAATGGGTACAGGCTTGTGTGCCTGCAACTGAAGCGGACTCTTGCGGCGGTGGTCCTGCGCGAAGCCGATCTGACGGGTCAGCGTGGCTTCAAGTGAGGCTAGCTGGTCCTGTTTGACATCACATGCAAAAAAAACGTGAGCTATCAGGTTTTCGCTCGGCACATGCGACCTTTCAATAAAAACGTTGCCTACGCACCTCTACCTTCTTACACCACTTTCCTGCCCCCGCCACCCTCACTCCCTTGATCACCTCCACCGCAGGCTCAAATACCTCCACAAACGCTGTTGTGGACGCGTACATTGCAGCGTACGATCCCACTGTGCACGCACACGCCCATAGAAGGCTCGCTCGCGACTGCTGTCGATCGTAGTCTTTCTCGTCGCCGAGCAAGGCGGCGGCGTCGAGCGGTAACGGCTCCAGTTCCGGCCGCTCGAGCCGCAAGGAGGAGGGGCTGTCAGGAAGGGGGAAGGCGCCTGGAACGGAGGAGAGAGAAGAAAAGGCAGGATATGGAGCGAGGAGAACGAGGACCGAGAGCAGAAAGTTCAGAGGTTCAGGGAGAAAGCGTTTGGATAGGGATTGGTACTAGGGATAGTGGAGGTGGGTGAGATAAAAATATGTGGGGAAAGATCAGAATCCATAAGGTGTAAGAAAAAAAAAAAAAAAAAAAAAAAAAACACTCGCTGGCAAATAAAAAGCACTCTCATAAATATTTTTCTCAATGTACCTCGTATAACACCTGTGCCAACGCTACCTTCCTCGCCACGTCCTTTTCCGTCGCTACTTTTCCCTGCTCTAGACACTGTCCTATAAATAGCATGGCCGGCGTCACGACTGGATGCTTGAAATCCGATGTCGGGAACACCTGTCCAAGCATCCTTAGCACAACGACCTCCTTTATCCCGGGTACCTCCTGGTGCATCGCAAACGCGGCCTGCATGTCCTTGAGTTTATCCAGGAATACCTCAGCTGCGCGCTCAGGCATTTGCTGGGCGAGCTCGAAGATGTGACGCGCGAGCTTGGCAAGAGCGGCGTGTGGGAACAGAGAGGAGGAGGAGGAGGAGGAGGAGGCGAGAAGGACAACATGGTCGAGGAGGATGGAGATGAGGGGCAAAAGCTTAGCGAGGTTGTCAGGTGCGAGCTTGGGATGATTGAGGGTACGGATGCGGTGGACGACCAAGGGGATGTCCTGCGGGCGGACAGAGTGGGTGTGGAGGAGAGAGACGAACTCGGCGTAAGTGCGAGGGCAGGGGAAGACATAAGGAAGATCGGGGACGCCGTAGGAGGTTTTGTAGAGGGTGGGGTTGATTTTCTTGGAAGGTTTGGAGACGAGCTTGCCAGGGTGGAGGTCATTTTCATCGACGTCTTGGTCAGCTTCCACATCCAATACATCGTCGTCCTGTTCCCCGTCGTCCTCTTCATCTTCGCCATCATCCTCTTCTCCACTTTCCAATCCCAAATCTTCATAATCACTTTCATACTCCTCCTCATTACTATCTTCACCTTCATTACCCTCCTCCCAGTCTTCATCTTCTCCGCCCTCTTTATCTTCTCCTTTTTCCTCCTCTACATCCTCCTTCTCGGTCGCATTCATAATATCTTCTACAGTTAAACCCCTCCCTAACTTCTCCGCCTCTTCTTCCAGAAATTCGTCCTCCAGATCATCCGCCTGCGGCACTCTCCTCTGTTTCTTCCTCTTCCTCCCCTTCCCGCTCTTCTCCTCCTCTTCCTCATCTTCCATGCCCTCCATCCTCCTCTTCCTCATCCACTCCAGCTTCTCCAATTTTGCTTTTTCTTCCGCTGCCTTCTCCTCCTCAGTCTTCATTCGGTCCTGTGGACGCGCCCGCCGGTCGAAGGCGAGCTCACGCACAGACCGGTCATAGTCCTCATCCTTTTCGTCCACGTCAGCACGAGACGCCTCCTCTGCGCGCTGGAGCGTGCGCATGTCATCCTCGTTAAGCGCGTCGGAGTCCTCCTCCTCTTCTTCTTCTTCCTCTCCTCTCGCCTGCACCGCCTCGTCCTCCGCGCGCCCGAACACGCGTTTCTGCGACGGAAGAGAGGGCCGTTTAGGTGCGGCAGGGCTGATGCTGGTAGTAGGGGCGAAGAGAACATCACGGATGGCTTCAAGCCCGTCGTCGAGCTCCCGGCGAAGGTCTTCGTCTTCTTCCTTCTCCTTTTGGCGCTCGTACTAGTGGAAGCAGACAGAAGGAGTAGTCAGTTTCTGAGATCACGTTGAATAATAATACGGGCACAAATCCAACAGGTATTACCTTGAAGAACTTGCTCTTGGCGATGACCTCTTTCATCACTTCAGCCTTTGACTTCTTACGGCCGTCGTCATCAGGGGGGGCGTCATCGCCGAAGCCGCCAAAGTGTGTACGCGAGACAGTATGCTTGTCAATTGTACCTGCGCCGCCGTTGTTCGACCAATCATAGACGGTGAGCCTTGGAGGGGGGAAAAGTGTGCAGCAACGCAACAGGTGCTCCATAAACTTACCTTTGTCATCTTCGTCGCTCATGTCCAGATCTTCCTCTTCAAAGTCGTCAATTTCCGCTAGCGATCGGCCATAATGCGTCAGCCCCTCGCCGTCGTCATCTTCGTCTTCCAGGTTAAACTGTAGGCCTCCTCGCGCGCGCTTCTGTCGCTCGTGAGCGAAGCGCTCCAACATGCGTTCCTCGGGTGTCAATGTCGGGTCGTTTTCACCAAAGCGCCGATCTACGAGGCCCCCAGCCTTGTTGCGGCGATTCAGCTCGACAAGGAGGGTCTTCTTGCGCTGCATTGGTTATGTTTTGTGCGAGTATGAGTGGAGTGGGTTGTTTAGATAATGAATTAGCATTTATGCTAGGTGATGGAATGAGTAGTGTCAAAGCAAAGTAAGTAGGCCTTTAAAAAAATAAAAGACTTACGTTATCCTCGCCGACCTGCTTCGTCAGTCCGGGTTTTCCGACGCTGCCTTTCACACGCCGGCCTAGGACGTCGAATTTAAGGCGGGTAGTCTTGACCTCGAATGGATTCAGCTGCTGCTTGATGATGTCGAGCTTGCGGGTGACGTCGGCATGCTTGGGATTGCCCTTCTTACGGTCCTTCTTTGAGGTAGAAGCGCGCGAGGAGGGGCCCACAATGCCGGCGGTCTTGAGTGAGGTTTTTAGGCGCTTGAGGGCGGAAGCCTTGGATGAGACCATGGAATTAGCGTAGAGTATGGAGAGGGAGAACGTGAGCCCAAGCCACCCATAAAAAATAATTCAGAGGGTGACGTCGACAATGACTGCTCTCGCTATATAAGGGAGCCTCACTACCTTACTGTCCGTCCCTATAAACCATGAGTAATTCAGATTCCACTGTCCCTACGCTCAAGCGTAGGGCTTCCTTCACATCCAATACCCCCGCCCAGCGCCCCAAGGTTCCCGCCCAGCCGCCCAGCTCCTCCAAGCTCCCAAAGAAGTCAATCCTAAAGAAGTCCACCAGTCAGGTCACTGCTCCGTCTCCCGCGTCCAGCCAAGACTCCCAGCTGACTCGCGACACCTCCGTCCCGCTCTCGGAGTCACAGGAAGGTGCTGACGAAGATATGAAGGTTGAAGGACAGGAGCCCACTGACAAAGATGCCAAGCCCGACGACCAGGCCGCAGAGGAGTCTGAAGAGGAAGAAGCCAAGGATCTCGTGGCCGACCTCGAGTGGCAGGCCCTCGCAAACAGGAATAATGAAGAAATGAAGTGTGTAGTGGGAACTTGCTAATAGGACGTATAGCACGTACTGATAGCTTGCTTGCTCACTATTGCTCTTACCTCTTCCCTCCCAGAGTCCTTTTGGAAGCCTTCTCGCCTGAACAACTTCACCGTTACGAAGCGTATCGGCGGTCCAAGCTCGACAAGACTAACGTGAAGAGGGTGCGCATATACCAAACCATTTACCCAATCTCATATACCCAGTCGTGTAATGTCCGCCTCATTCGGATAGCCCGATCTCACTCTCGATCCCAAAACTGCGAATGCATCCTTCTCCCCACGACCACCAGCTTGTTTCGCAAGTGCTAAATCAGCAATGCTCCGCTACCATGGCCTTCGTAGTCGCCGGGTTTGCAAAGGTGTTCGTTGGAGAGATTATAGAGAAAGGTGCGCCCATTTACTTCTCCATCTCATTGTTTTATTTATATACGCTTTGTACTTAATAATCATGATCATGCTTTTATTTATTCAGCTCGGGAGGTGATGGAGGAGTGGGGAGAAACCGGCCCAATCCGACCAGACCATCTTCGTGAAGCTCGCCGTCGGTACGATATCGAGACGGGCCTCCCGGCACACAACTACCAGAAGCGCTTGTTCACGCGCTGAGTATCGGGTTTGGGAGAATTTTGTAGGCTTTCAACCTATTAGAATGTGCTTGTGCAGCTGTTTATTGTGTACTGCCAAATTGTGCAAAGGCAAAGGTATGCAGGTGTGTTAAATAGGGAAACTGGCGCGAGGTATTACAGTCGTGCTGTGCGAGGTGTTGATAGACAATGTATGTTTTGCCACTTTTTTTTTTTTTTTTTTTTTTTTTTTTTTTTTTTTTTTTTTTTTTTTTTTTTTTTTTTTTTTTTTTTTTTTTTTTTTTTTTTTTTTTTTTTTTT
>RBNK01000638.1:0-22485 GCA_003990785.1 Endogone sp. FLAS-F59071
TCTTATAGTACTTTATTTTATTTTTTTTAGTTCAATCAATTATATATATTTCTTTTATTTTTTTATTCCTACTCTTAAATAAGCTCTCCCCCTCCCCCACACTTCACTCTCTCTCTCTCCCTATACTTTCTCTTCTGCACTTCTCTTCTTCCTCTTCCCTCACTGCTTGCCTGCCCCTGCCTCCGCTTGCACTCTGCTTGCTACTTGCTACTTGCTCACCCCTGCCCCACACCCCACTCATCACTCACCACTTACCCACCTCTACCCCTGCCCCCACTTGCATCTTGCTCACTACTTACCACTTGCTTGCCCCCACACTTGCTTACACTCTGCTCACCCACCTGCCTCTACCTCTGCCCTGCTTACTTGCCTCACTTGTCTACATGCTACCAGAAATGGCTTATATGCTTTTTTTCCCAGTTATATATAACTATTTTTGTTTTTAAATAGCTTTAAAATAACCTCTAAAATAACCTTCAAAATAATCTTCAAAATACTTGCCTTCAGTCAAACCTAGTCCAGAGTCCAAGGTATGTAAAAATTGTATCTTTAAGCATTTGAAGTATTCTAGCATACATTACTATTGCTAGATGATCAACCCTTTGATACTAATTCTAATAAGAGTATATAATTATAATAGTGAATCAAGAAAGGTACAGGCTATTGCTAAGAGAAAAGAGAAGGAGGCAAAGAAGAGACAAGTAAGAATACAGCAGTACAACTGCTTTAGGGTAACTGAGATAGAAAAGGTAACTTACAATACTTATATTTCTGTTAATAAATATCTGTGGCAGCTTAGTAACCATCTAGGTATGATAATTGTAAGCAAAGAGGGGAGCCCATTGCTATGTACAAGCAAGTACCCATGTTGGCAGTAGATAGATTTTATTACATATAGGTGGTTGGCAAAATGATATAAATAAGGTAGAATGAGGAAGAGGTAGAAGAGATAGAAGAGGAGGATGAGATAGAAAAGATAGAAAAGGAGGATAAAGTAATTGTATTAGACTAGGTAATAGTTTTATAAAAAAAATTTATAATAAATAATCTAAAATGGTATATAATTACTTATATATAAAATGAGACCCGAAATAAGATCTCATACAAAACAAGACCCAAAAGATAATAGGCTTTATATAAAACAAGACCTAAAAGATAATGGGCCTTATCAGAGATGATACCTAAGAGGCAATGAGCCTTATTTAAAACAAGGCTTGAAAGATAATAGGTCTTATCTGAAACAAGACCTGAAATACATTGAGTATCATCTGAAATAAGGCCTGCATCAGAAAAATGGTTAATTAATCTATAAATTATTTTACTAAGAGCTGCAAACTATTTTACTAAGAGCTATAAACAAAATAGCTATGAATATAGATGCTAGTTATAGACTATGAACTATAATTGGCAAACAGCTATAAACAGCTATGAACTACTCTAGAACTTTGTTAGAACAATATTGCAAACCACGAACTGGCTAGAACAGCCTGCGAACAGCCTGTAAACAGCCTATGAGTACAAATGCTATGTAGTTATAGACTATGAACTGAAAATAGTTTCCTAATATATGCTAATATATTTCAGCCAGGCTGAACACTAGATGGGCTGGGATATATATGAGTTGCAGAATACTACTGATGATAAATCAGATGATGAACTAGAAATCAATATATATAAAATAATAGAAAGACTACCAACCTTTACTAGTTATGTACTAGCTGAATTAGTAATTAAGTTTATTGAAGACTTTCAGATTTACAATGCAATCTGACAGTTCATCAATATTGCAAAAGTAAATATTTTAAAAGTAGTCTTATGAGGATCTACTAAGATTATATATAATACTACAGTAATTGCCATAGTAGTAAATGGAGAATTTGATATAGAAGTAGAAGCAAATGTGGAAGCTAACACTGCAGTAACCTTTATCAATATTATCACATGGTTGAGAGCTATCTATCATATAGCTAACATATAGCAAAATATAAAGGATCAGTTAGTATTAATGTATTAAGGAATGAATAAAAGTCTCTTCACCTTTCATACAAAGATCTGATATATAGTAGACCTTGCAGGATACCTAGTAGCTAACTAGGATCTCATCATTGAGTAGTCTTTTATAAATGAACTTTACTAAGAAATTATCATTTAAGTATACTCCAGCCTGGTTGGACTAAGTCATATATAGAAGGTTGATTATATATAGAGATATTAGGCTATATGAAATCTGGGCTAGGATATAATATAGCAGATATTGCTAAATAACCTTTAAGAACCCTGTGTAGTATCAGTAGTTGTACCTACTATCATGCTAACCACAGTTAACTAGGAAGGAATCTCATGAAAGAACTCAGCCATAGATAACCTCATTAAACAAATAAGTAAAATAACTATGTATATTTCAGACTTTAAAAGGCAAATTGATATACAGCAACTGGTTTAACAATTTATAGCAAACCTAACCCCTGCAACTAGATCAAATATATATCTGATTGAGAACCCAAGATGCTTCAGGTGTAACCAAGACAGGTATATATCTAGAGACTACACCCAGCCAGATATAAGAATATACAGGAGATATAGAGAAAAAGAGTACTACACTTCAAGATGTATGATAGAAACAAGTAGGATTGCCTAATTAGGAACACAAAGGTAAACTTAGATAAATGTTATCATATTTGAAAAAGAAGATTTTGATAGTAAAGACAAATGTACTCAGATAAAGGTATTCCCAGCTATGTAGGGAAAATGAAAACCCAGATATTCTAAGAAAGTAAGATCTCCCTATATGATAAAAACTCTATAGGTAGTATAACAAATATAAGAATACAAATTTGATGGTGATGAACAAGACAAGCTCTTCAAAGAAAAAGTTAACTATATAATCCAAGAAGATACACCAATGTCTAAGGCATCTGCAAGTGAAGAAAACAAGAAATACAAGTTATGAAAATCCAAGAAATATAGCCTAGATATATGGAAGAAAATAGAGGATATGATAATCTCAGTTAAAATAGAACAACTTGCTGAATTTCTGACATTCTGATAGTAAATTCAAAAAGGGATAAGTAATGTACAACCTAGCTATAAAGTGGTAGAGATCAATACAGTACAGCAATTAGAGGATAACAAACTGCAGAATTCCTCAACATACTTACAATATCAAATTGAAGAAATTACAATACTATATATTATTGATACAGATGCTAGAGAATACATTATCAGTAAAATGATACTCAACTGACTTGGATAGTAGATTGAAGAGCTATAACCATAACAATTGTGGTGACAGATAGATACATTGCAACACTACTTGGCAAAGTACACAAATTATCCATCTGCTTCAGCAAACTTATTATTCTGATATCAGCAATGGTAGTTGATACTATGTTCTATGATCTCATTATTAAATATAACTGGCTGAAGAAGGTGCAAGCAGTAATCAACCTCAGTATATATAAGATGCTAAGAGAAGATAGCAATTTTAACTATAGTAAACCTCTTGATGACACAGTATCTAAGCAACCATCATTGCTAACAAAATCTACTAAAAAGTGATAGAACTATCTAATTTCTCAAGCTCTTCTAATTCTCATATAATCCCTGATAATGTAGTAATATTTCTATATCTATTCAATTTCTTAAGCTCTTCTAACCCTCGCAATGTAGCAATGTTTCCACATCTATCTAATTTCTTAAGCTCTTCTAATCCTCACATAATTTCTCAGTTGATTTTATATCAGTGATACAGCAATCATTCCTACTGATCCTACTATTCTCATTACTCAAAATTAATATAGCAGTTTTCTTATACTTTTATTTTGATTATGAAGTATTATTATTAGTGCTTAGTCATCTTAGTTCTTAATTATTAGATCATTAGTATATTATTTAACCATCACTTCATTTATTAGTTGTATTGTATCATTTATTTATCATATATTTAGCTTTAATCTTTTTGTATAAATACTCTCTTTATTTTTATTCAATAAAGCTTCAGCTCAGCTTCAGCTCCAACTCTGGCTCAGACTCTTGCTCTTGCTCTCTCCCAGCTTAAGCCCAATACAGATTTTAGCCCAGCTACTAGTTCCCAATTGAGCCTATAAATCTTCCATATTTTGCCAATCCCAAAGTCTCAACTTCTTAATGTGAATCACTTGAAAAGAACATCATTATGAAATATCTATTGACTTAGAAAGAGAAGTCTGCCCACAGATGATTGATAGTGATGATAAGAATAAATAGAAGGAATTCTTCATGATGCAAATTATACAGACTAACTAGAAAGCTAAGCTATTAGAATAAAAAAGTAAACAAGCTACTGGGTTTGATCTCTCTACTATTAAGGATATTAAACTGCAATCTGAAGAATCATATTGAGAGAAGACTGAAAGATTTAATACAAATACAAAATGCTCCGATTCAACAATGACGAATACCTCTGAAGCCGAGTCATTGAAGCATACCAAGCCTTAGAAGACCCTCCATCTGAACTATTACCTGAGGAAGGATCTGCCCTATGAAAGACTCAAATAATAATGAAGAACATCGACATTGCTCAGAAACAACAGATATAAGATGAATTTCAGGCCTATTATAAGATCACAAGGATCTGGGAAGAAGATCTCGAACATGTATGAGACTGACGATATGCAGAGGCATGCAAATGAGTACTACATCAAGAGATTCCACTCTAATCTCAAAGGATTGCCCTCTGGATTTATGAACTCTTCCAGTTCCGACCAGCCACCTTGAAAAGACTTACCAAAATTGAACCATCCACATTTCACCAACTATCTCAAAATGCCTTTGAAGAACTTAAAGAAGAAATCTACGTAGTACAAAGAGATTTCGACCAATTAGAACAGTTCCTTGATTTGTGAAACCTTTTAACTGTCTTAACTTTTTAACTGTCATAAATCTTTAACTGTCTTAAATCTATAACTCATATAACTTGTTATATCACATAAATCCATAATTAGTTAATATTTTGAATAGCTAATAGTTTTGAGAGTAGTAACAGGGCAGCTACCTGTATAGCACCTTTTCAAAACTATATAAATATCCCCCTTTATTTACATTCAATAAATCTTTGCCTGAGCTTGAGCCCAATATAAGTCTAATAGTCCAAACACAACTGGTGAAGAAAGTATTACTTAGTGAATTCGAGCTGAGAAAGAAAACCTTTTGACATCTAATAGATAATTGATTGCTGATACACATCCGAAGAGACTAATATTCCCTAGCATCTCTATACATACACTTTAATATTTTTGCAGTTTTATTCCTCCACACACTCTATTTTCCACTTTGGTTTTACCTACAGTATGGATTTTAGCCCAGCTACTGGTTTCTGATTGAGCCCCCTATATCTTCCATACTTAGCCGATTCCAGAGTCTCATCCTCACATTTTGACACCCAACGTAGAGGGGTAATATTCAATTTTATTGAGTACATACCTCAGTGATATACTTTCACTACTATGAACAACCTTGACAAGATGGACTATCCAGACATACCACCAAGATTAGTAAGGACACCAATTCAGAAATACTACCGAAGACTATCACAAGAATCGGATAGATCAGACGCATCTACAAGTACTATTGGAATTACTATTACCTACAAGCATATTCAACTATTAAGAGAAGGAACCAAAAGTGAACATGACAGTGAAGGAGTAGAAAGTATCTACCAAGAAGAATTGGACAGACCAATCTGGTATTGGACTGACGATTTTAAAATCAATACACTATTTGAAGAATAAGAACAAGAACCAACAGAACAAAATTTCGACATATCACTATCACCACCTACCTTTTCAGGATATATACCAGCCGAGTCAGTGAACTAATTCATTGATGACATTTAACTTCATGTTGCAGCAAGAGGACTAAATGTGGCATAACATAGCGGTATCATTGTAGCAGCACTTAGAGGACCAGCAAAATGTTGAAATTATTAGCTTATTATATCTCTCCCATCAACGATCGATCATACGTCACTCAATTGTGGCTTAGACGATCTTTGTTGTATTGACTAATTATATATTAGTATTAATAAATATATGCATATTAGCTTCATAAGCCAGTGTACTCTTTACTCCAAACACACATTCAAAGATCAAATTTCAACAGGTTATGAGCCCCAGGCCACTCAAATTTCAGCTCAACAACCTGAGATCTACGCAATCATAGCATCTATGTAATCATAGCAGTTACAACTGCGATTATAGTAAGCATTTATTTAACATTGTAAACAATGCATCAAATAACATAATAAACAACACAATAAATGACACCGTAATAAAGCAACATGATAAACAACACATAATGACATAGCATTCAATGACACAACGAAATAGATAACCTATACACATTGTCATCAGCAACAAGATTGACAAGATTGCGATCTAAATTAAAAACAGACAACAGATATCAACTCTCTGATGACGACAATGAAGGATTGGATAGCAACCATCAGAGCAATATTGGATTTAGCCTCGATCGACAGGAACAGATGGCTACAATGATCAGAAATCAGAAAGATAAATTAGATATGCTGGCAACCCTATTGGGTGAATTGATGGTAAAAATTGACAAAACAAACACATCACCCAGCATGCCAACCAATCAGAACGCAGCTACAGAAGGCAACATACCACAAAGACAATCACCATCACCATTACCAACAACATCAACAAAGCTTAATGATCTGGCAAAGGAGTACCTGAGATCGATCAACAAATTTGATGGGTCAGGAGGCGCACCCAGATTGTTTGATTACTTTAATGCCGTAGAGCAATTTATCACTAGTGCCAATCTATTAGTACAAAAGGAGGAAGTCAATGCAGCAATCAGTAAAATTACAGGCAATACTAGAATGTGGTTACGGAGGCATGTGAACACATTGGGAGAATTTGATTTGTAGAATGAGCTTAAAGAGGCTATGACGCAAAAATATGCACCAATGGAATAATTGTTAT
Source organism: Endogone sp. FLAS-F59071 (assembly GCA_003990785.1). NCBI lineage: Eukaryota > Fungi > Mucoromycota > Endogonomycetes > Endogonales > Endogonaceae > Endogone > Endogone sp. FLAS-F59071. Next base: position 6,987 of record RBNK01000638.1, read on the forward strand.
AAATGTGCGATAAGCTTGTGATGATGAAGCAAAAAGGATCGATCGAAGATTATAATGATGCATTCAACTGAATTATGGCACAAATCGAAGATATGACCGATATAGAAGCTATACTGCAATATCTCCAGGGTCTAAGCCCCAGGTACCAGGAATTAATACTTGCATGGGAGAATATGCCGACAATGCTGGAGGCTTTACAACTTACATACATCAGATTCGACCCGGATAATAAATAAAGGTGCGACAAAGCCTACGTGACAGACTGAGGCAGCTACCGAGGTGGCTACTGAGGTGGCTACCAAGGCAGCAGTCATGACAATTGAGGCGGAAGCACCGGATGAGGCCGAGGCTATAACAATGATAACGGAAACAATCGAGGAGGTCATCATAATGACAGAGGCAACTGAGGTGGTGATCACGGAGCCCATCGAGGCAGGAATTTTTAGGGACACCCTTGGAAATGTTATGTCTGTGAGGGAGAACATGAAATATTCCAATGCAACAAATTTAATAATTGGGTAAAAACAGAAAAAGAAAAGACTAAACTGAGAGCCAAAGCAAACCTGGCGATCGGCGCTATCATCAATTCAGGTGCCATGCAACATATGTTCAACTAATTGGAGATTTTTGAGATGGTGGCTGAGCACAACAGCTTGGTCACATGTGCAGAGAACAAGAAACTACGTGTGATATATGTTGGGATGATTGAGCTCAACGACGAGCTGAAATTATGGGACATTTTATATGTACCGGAAATCACCAGAAATTTAATATCTGTGCAGGCGTTGACACGTGATGGAAATGACATAACCTTCAAAAGTGACGGATCAGTAATTAAAATTGGTGCGGATCACGAAGAAATCAAAATCAGACAAGCCGATGGTGACCTATTTCATTTATCGACATCACTAGAGCTAGAGCTAGAAGCAAACATCACTGATTCCAAGATCGATGACTATACATTATAGCATCACTGGCTGGGCCATCCGGGCCGAAATACTCTGCAATCAATCAACAAATTTGTCACAGGGCTCAGAGATGTGTAGCTGTCAACCGGACAAATCAAAATATGCGCCGAGTGTGAACATGCGAAGTTGCACCGCAAGCTGTTCGGATACACGAAAAATCGATCGATGGAGCCTATTGGAAGAGTACACTCAGATCTGTGCAGGCCGATGCCTATACCATCAGTCAATGGAGCGAAATATATATTAACATTCATCGATGATGCCACTTGCTATATTACAACATATTTTATTGACAACAAAAGTAATACATTTGATCAATTCCAGGCATTCAAGGTGTTCGCCGAAATGCAATTGGGCTGAAAACTGAAGATTCTCCAGTCTGATAGAGGAGGAGAGTATATAAACACCGAGATATGCGAATTTTTAATTAAAAACGGAATTTATCATGAAATGATGATGCTGGACACGCTGCAATGAAACGGTGTCGCCGAACGATATAACCAGATATTGATGGAGTTGATCCGGGCCGTTAAAATCACTGCCGACATACCTGATGAACTTTGGGCTGAACTTGCCACAAGTGCTACACATTTACGCAACCGATTGCCAACGCGAGCCAATAAGGAGAGTGCTTTACCATTTGAATTATGGCACAGTCACAAGCCTAATATCAGTAACTTATGCATCATATAGGCTGACGCATATATGCATATTCGCAAAGGAAAAAGGTCGAAACTGGCGCCCCGATCTAAAAAGCTTAAAATGATTGGCTATCATGACGAAAAGAAAGCATACAGGCTCTGGGATCCAACTAATAGGAAGATAGAGATCAGCTGCGATGTTACATTTAATGAATCTATTATATTAAAATCCCCAACAATCATCAACCTAGAAGATCAAGAATATGTCATTGAAGCGATCATCAGAGAATGCCAGATTAATGAAAAAAGGTAATATCTGGTAAAATGGCTAGGCTATGATGATGATGACAATACCTGGGAGCTAATTGAACAATTGATCGACACTGAAGCTCTACAAATTTGGCAAGATCGCATGCTAGAAGCTAATTTAATTAAATCGACTGATGACCCAATGACCTACAAGGAAGCAATTTCTCTGCCTAATGCAAAGCTTTAGGAGGAAGCAATCAATCAAGAGCTTAAATTACTTAAGAATAATGATATGTGGATAATTGTACCTGAAGTGCCTGCGGGATGCAAGCCGATTGGATGCAGATGGGTATTTAAAAAGAAACTCAACACTGATGGATCAGTTGCCAGGTACAAGGCAAGATTAGTTGCCAAGGGATATTCACAACAGTAAGGAATTGATTATGATGAAACATTTGCTCCCATGGCAAAATTCACATCGATCAGAGCACTCTTATCAATCGGTGCAGTCCTAAACTTAGAAATTCACCAAATGGATGTAAAAACTGCATTCCTGAATGGTGATCTTGATGAGGAGATCTACATGATGGTACCTGAAGGAATTGACCAATCAGAGCTGTCACTGAGAGCTGTGTGTAAGCTCAATCAATCATTGTATAGACTAAAGCAATCATCTCATATGTGGAATCAGAAGATCGACAACTACCTCAACCAATCAAATTTTACAAGACTACAATCAGATCACAGCATTTATCTAAGAAAAAGATAAGATGATCAATTGTTGATAATTATTGCCATATATGTCAACGATCTACTAATTCTGGCTGATTCGATGGAAACAATGAACAAATTCAAGGTGGAGCTTAGCAATGCATTTGATATGATGGACTGTGGTGAAATTAAATATTTTTTGGGTATTCAAGTCATGCGCAATCGAAAAACATATATAATCACAATTGATCAAAGTCACTTTGCCAATCAAATCATTATAAGGTTTAACATGATAGATGCCAAGCCAATCAGTACACCCCTTGATCCATTCATTTAACTTAAAGCTGAAGAGGAAAAATCCACAGACCAAAGTCTATTCAGACAAATGATTGGTAGTATAATATACCTGATGATCGAAATGAGACCTGATCTAGCTGCTGCTGTCAGCATCATCAGTCAATTTTTGGCCAATCCAATGCAAGAACATCACCATGCCCTCAAATGATTATTAAGATATATTAAAGGAACAGCCAATTATAAGCTGTGCCTTGGATGTGATCAGGATCTAAGACTGATCAGTTTCAGTGATGCCAACTGGGGAGGAGACATTAATACATGATGAGCAACCACGGGTTATATTTTCAACCTATCAGGAGGAGCCATCAGCTAGTCAAGCAAGCGCCAACCAACCATTGCCCTATCAATAACTGAGGCAGAATATATGGCATTAGCACATATGACAAAAGAAGCCATTTGGCTATGTACCCTATTGGATAAGCTAGGATATTTACTGAATTGTATAACAACCTTATTTAAAGACAACCAATCAGCAATCGCCCTTGCCAAAAATCCAATTAATCATGCTCGATCAAAGTATATTAACATTCAGCATCACTTTATTCGAGAGAAAATTGAATCAAAGATGATAGATATCATTTATATAGCAACAGATGAAATGATCGCTGATGCATTAACCAAGCCACTTGTGTGACCCAGATTCAAAATATTGATCGCAAAAATGGGCTTATGTAACTAACCTTTTTAAAACTTTTATATTCTTTATCATGTCATTCTTATCACTCAAGTAGTATTTTACATATAGTTATTTGTAGTAAATGTACTTCATGAATGCCATTCGTGATATATAGTTGAACACTCTATTTTTATTCTTTTATTTTTTATTTATTTATTTTTATTGAGATATGTCAAGCAGGGGGAGTGTTGAAATTATTAGCTTATTATATCTCTCCCATCAATGATTGATCATACATCACTCAATTGTGGCTTAGACGATCTTTGTTGTATCGACCAATCATATATTAGCATTAATAAATATATGTATATTGGCTTCATAAGCCAGTGCGCTCTTTACTCCAAACACACATTCGAAGATCAAATTTCAACACAAAAACCCAATACAATGCAGTAATTGCAGTAGAAGCAGCAAATGGAGGATTAGCAGCACCACCAACTGACACAGCATCCATTACAACTTGTTATACATGGTTGAGAACCAGATATTATATAGTGGAAATACAACAACAGCTGAGGGATCAGATCATGCAAACCATACAAGAAAAAGACTAATCACCTTTGGAGTTCTACACCAAAGTCCAAGACATGATCGAAACCACAGGATATGTAGATGCAGTACAAGACCAGATAGCAGAATCAACCTTCATGCAGGGAATACAAGCAGAATTAGCACTCATGATCTGGTCATCACCTACCACTCTCGACCTACTTAGAAAAGTTAATTTCGCTCAGAGATATTAGCTAGCATGAAATCCAAGTCAAGACATCTACCAACAGATGGTGATGTCTACATTCAAAAGAAGAGAAGTTAGTAAGCTGTATCACTCTACACTAGTCATCAATGCAACAGCAACTGGAAAACCAGTACCTACCAAGCGAGATATTGACAAGTTAACTGCCAAGTTTGCCAGGATGGAAGCACACATCACCAACATTGAAAAAAAGCAGTACTAATCTAGACGACAGTCTTACAACTCTTCCTATAATGCCCAATCTGCAAATTGGAACAACAATCAGAACAACAGGAATTATGATCAATTCTTGACATGCTACAAATGTGAAGAAGAAGGACACATTGCCAGAAATTGTCAGTCAGAGACAAATAGAAGAGCAGAACCAAGCAACAGTAACCACCAACAGCAGACCAAACAAAGAGATGGGATATACCTTATACAAACGCCAACTCTCTAGATTCGAGAGATCTTTGAAGACAGTGATAATGAAGATATTCGGATTCTACTAGCCATACCAGGAAGGAAACCAGGCTGACCCCCAGGAAAACCTTACAATTGCCTGGAAGGAAACAAGAAAAATGAGGAATCTGAGGTAGTCATCAAGCACAAGAAGCCTGAAGTCATATATGAGGCCCCAGATTTCAGCAAGTTCGAAGAACCTAGTCAAGATCAACCGATGTTAGAAAGTCCAAGCCGTAAAACCCAGACTTGATGTACCAAAACCTATCACTATAATGCCTAGGAAGACATGAAGAATTACCAAGTTAGCATGACCTTTGCTCAAGCAGCAGAACTCAATCTGGCTATCAAGACCCAAATCAGAGAAGGACTAAGTGATACCAAACCAGGATTCAAGATGATCGAGATCAACTAAGCCCAACCATCAGCAGAAGAAATAAGTAATGAAGAAGATACCAGGAAAGCCTCAGCTATTACCACATGCACTATCGAGTCAATACCTTTTGAAGCCATTATTGATTTAGGAACAAGAGGATGTATTATCGCTAAGAAAGCACTTGACAGATTAGGATGGGGAATCAAACTGCTAACAAGTCTGAACTTTACTACAGCAAGCAGCAACCATGCAATACCCCTTGGAAAAATGAAGGATATTCCTATCCGATTCGGAGATATCACCATACCAGTGACCATGCTTGTTGTCGATATGCAGACCTATGATGTTATCTTAGGAAATGAATGGCTAGACAAAGCAAGGGCTGTCATCAATATCTTTAGTGAAAGAATGAGGATTACCTGCAGAGGAAGAACCTTCCAAATCCCTATCAACATTCACAAGGGAGCTCGATCTGAAACAGAGGATGTTACGCATGAACCCAATTAAGTAATGGTTGCCCAACCCAGATCAAGCTATGATATTGACTTCGAGAACATAGATGATGAAGAAAAAGCTCAACATGGCTGGTAACTACTTTACAAGAAGGAACAGAACTACCTCATTGGTTGGAACATGAAATACCAATACTGTCCATTCTGCAAACAAAGGATTTATTGTGTAGAAATGATGTATGACTGTCTACAAACAAAGTGGATCCCAAAAGAAGAGAGCCTTCAGGAACACATGCCTGCCAAACTATGGATACATAACAAGCCTCCACAACCCAAGAAGCAAGAAATGCCAGACCTTCATCAAGGACCTTACTCAGGAAAATAACCACACCCCTTTAAAGATGGAAGCCGCATCTGGGATATCTGCAAAGAGAGGGCACCTTTCATTGGCAAGTTACATTTCTTTGGAAACTGAGATGATTTTCAGAACAAATACTGGGACAAATGGAATGTATGAGACATGTAGATAGTAGCTAAAAGATCAAAGTATCCAGACCAATACTTCAACTACAAGTATCATAGAACCTACCTTGAAGACTGGGACAATGAACATCACCAAGAACATAATGAAGATATGATCAACATTATGATCAATGCTTGCTGAACCAACTATGAGCTACCATTACCTCAGCATACCACAGAAGGATCAGTAGGACTTGACCTTATGACCCCAGAAAGCATATCTCTATAACCCAAAGATAGCATAATTCTCAACACTAGATTTGCCTTAGAAATACTGGAAGGACATTTCGGAATAGTGAAACCAAGGAGCTCATTGGCAAAAGCAGGACTCACTACAGATGCAGGAGTAATCAATCAAGATTATACTGGAACTATCAGAGTCATTGTAGTCAACCGACACTGAACCAATCGGATTGACCTAGAGAAAGGAGACTGAGTTGCATAAATAATCATCCTACCTTATGCAATAGTTACACTCCAAGAGCAACACCCCAACTTGGTCAGAACTACAGCCAGAGGTCAAGGCAGATTTGGATCAACTGGAGTCAATACAGCTATAGTAAACTGACAACAAATTTCAGTAAACCAAAAAGAAGAAGGAAAGAATGACTGCCTAGCAGTCAAAATCGAAAGAAACTTACAAGAAGAACAAATCATGGAAATCAAGGTGATTATCAAAAAGAACCAAGACATCTTCATAACAAGTTTGGAAAATACCACAGAAGCAGACCCCAAGTACTAACATCATATTGATACAGGTGACTATGAACCAATCAAGAAGGCACCCTACTGCCTCAACCTGAGCTACCAAAAATGAGTTACTGAAGAAATCACTTGACTAGAAAATGATGGCATAATTATCAAATCAAAGAGCCCTTGGGGATTCCCTATTGTCATTGCACCAAAGAAGGAAATTATCATTAACGAGGATGAAACCAGAACTGAAACAATAGCCTCAAGATTCTGTGTGGACTTCCAAGCCCTTAATGCCATCACCAAAAAGGATGCATTTCCTATACCAAAGATTGACAACTTACTGGATTTAGTGGAGAAACAGCCTTAATACTTCTTGAGTTTCGATTTGTATGCTGGATATTACCAAATTACACTCACCCCTGAAGCAAGTGAATGATCTGCATTTGTAACACAAGATGGTCACTACCAGTACACTCAGATGCCCTTTGGGTTATGCAATGCCCTGCCATCTTTCCAAAAAGCAATGACAGATGTTTTCAGAGATATGATTGGTAAGAACATTACAGTGTATATCGACAATATTCAGCTATACTTACCAGATTGGCCAAGTCATGTCAAGAGAATCATCAAGATTTTTCGAAGACTTCGAGAAAGTGGATTCAGACTCAAAGCAAAGAAGTGCACAATCGGAGAAACAGAAATAAAGTACCTCAGATTCATCATCACAGCAGAAGGACTGAGGACTGACCTAAGCAAGACCAAGGAGATCTGAACCTACCCAGTACCTACAAATATATCTAAGTTATGAGCCTTTTTGAGACTAGCAACCTTCTACTGAAAATTTGTCAAGGACTTTTCTACAATTGCATGACCCCTACACTACCTGCTTAGGAAAGGAATCTAGTTTGAATTCAGAATGCCCCAATGTTAAGCCATGGAAGAACTCAAAGAAGCTCACATGAGTGCACCAATTCTGAAATGACCTGACTGGGAAAAACCATTTACCTTACACACTGATGAATCAGCTAAAGGACTCGGAGCTGTCCTAATGCAGATAGATGAATAAGGAAATGAACGTATGATTGCATATGCCAGCAAAGGAACCAATCCAGTACAAGCTAATTATGAAGCAACCAAATTGGAATACTTGGCAGCAACTTGGGTAATTGAGTACTTCCGCCACTACCTGATTGGACAAAAGTTTACCCTTGTCACAGATCATGCGGCCCTCAAGTGGTTATTCAACAAAGTTTAACCTACTGGAATCTATGCTCAATAGATCATGAGACTTCAGGAGTATGACTTCAAGGTCCAGCATAAACCCAGAAAGACACACCAGCATGCCGATACATTGTCTAGAATACCGAGAAGGGAGACATCACCCCAAGAAAAGACTGTGTGATTCCAATGAATCAGGAGCTATACTATCAGATTACAACGTATTTAGGAGGAGGAAAAATATCAATAGTCGACGAATGAAGAAAGAAGATCATACTTAGGAGCCAACAAAACTTTGAATATCAGGATAGAGAGTTATACAAAATATTGCAAACAGACAAAGAATATCGATGCATAGTTATCCTAACACATCGTATAAATAACATTTATCAGGAGTATATAATCATCACTTATCTGGACATCAAGGAGCAGAATGAACCTATCAGCAGTTAGCAAAAATTTATTGGTGGCCACAAATGTGGAAAGATGTACAACATTATATCAGGACATGTGACACTTGCCAGAAGAGAAAAATGATTAAGGATTTTGTACCCTGGCAACCCAGTACAACACCAAATGCCCCTTTTGAACATATCGAAATCGACATAATTGGACCCCTTCCATGGACCCTTACTAGAAAAAAATACATCATCGTAGCAGTTAACTGGTTAATGAAATGGCCCGAAGCAGAATCCTTAGAGACATCAGATGCTCAGACAATATCAGAATTTATACATGAACGAATTATCTACTAACATAGACTACCAAAACAGATAACAACTGACAGAGGAACAGAATTTTGCAATGATTTAGTAAAAGAATTAAATCAAACATACTGCATCTAACATATTCGAACCACTGCCTATCACTCTCAAGGAAATAGACTTACTGAATGGATGAACCAGATGATCAAGAATACAATTTTGAAGATGAGCAAGACATATACCAACTGGGACTTTTGGTTACCATCTGCACTATTTGCAATCAGATGCTTACAACAGAAGACCATAACTTTCAGCCTGTTTGAGTTAGTCTATGGGAGATTACCAAATAGGGGAGTACTACAAGCTGACATGAGAGAATCACATGAAGAATGAATTTGGAGCTTAATGACATATGATATGGAGAGACTGAAACGTATTCAAAACAAGGCGCAAAAGTTCATCTAGAAAGTGCAAGATTGACAGAAGTACAAGAATCCGCTGGTTGAAACATTAAATATTGGGGATCAAATCTTGATATACTGAAATATTGTTGAAGCCTCTTGGTCAGCAAAACTTGAACCAAAATTGGAAGGACTATACTATATTCAAGATATGAAGGGAACCTCGATCTGGATCCGAAGCCCAAAAGGAACAATTCAGCCAACACTGGTGCACTGTGGAAAAGTCAAACAATACTTTACATGAAATTGATTTATCAGCTGTCTGGAGATGACGCTTATAAATAGGGGAGTAATGAGAGGAGACTGAAAGATTTAATATAAATACAAAATGCCCTGATTCAACAATAACAAATATCTCCGAAGCTGAGTCATTGATGCATATCGAGCCTTAGAAGACCCTCCATCTGAACTATTACCTAAGGAAGGATCTGCCTTATGAAGGACTCAAATAATAATAAAGAACATTGATATTGCTCAGAAATGACAGATACAAGATGAATTTCAGGCCTACTATAAGATTGCAAGGATCTGGGAAGAAGATCTCAAACATGTATGGGACCAATGACATGCAGAGGTATGCAAATGAGCATTACATCAAGGGATTCTACTCCAATCTCAAAGGATTGCCCTCCAGATTTACAGACTCTTCCAGTTCCGACTAGCTGCCTTGAAAAGACTTACCAAAATTGGACCATCCACATTTCACCAACTATCTCAAAACGCCTTTAAAGAACTTAAAGAAGAAATCTGTATAGTACAAAGAGATTTTGACCAATTAGAACAGTTCCTTGATTTGTGAAACCTTTTAACCATCTTAACTTTTTAACTGTCATAAATCTTTAACTGTCTTAAATCCATAACTCATATAACTTGTTATATCACATAAATCCATAATTAGTTAATATTTTGAATAGCTAATAGTTTTGAAAGTAGTAACAGGGTAGCTACCCATATAGCACCACTTCAAAACTATATAAATATCCCCCTTTATTTACATTCAATAAATCTTTGCCTGAGCTTGAGCCCAATACAAGTCTAATAGTCTAAATGCAACTGGTAAAGAAAGTATTGCTTAGTGAATTTGAGCTGAGAAAGAGAATCTTTTGACATCTAACAGATAATTGATTGCTGATACACATCCGAAGGGACTAATATTCCCTAGCGCCTCTAAACATACACTTTAATATTTTCGCAGTTTTATTCCTCTACACACTCTATTTTCCACTTTGGTTTTACCTACAGTACAGATTTTAGCCCAGCTACTAGTTCCCGATTGAGCCCCCTATATCTTCCATACTTAGCCAATTCCAGAGTCTCATCCTCACAATATATAGTTAGAACAGAAATTACTATAAGAATATCTGAAGGATACTATGGTTAGATCAAACTAAGGAGTTTCCTTGCAGTTGCCAGAATTACAATTAATGCAGGAGTTATTGATGTATATTATATAGTATGATAGACTAAAATATATTAATAGTAAAATACTTGGAATTGAGCAAGTACAGAAAATATGTTTTAGGGGTCTTAGTAGTTTATGCAATAGCATCTTAAGAAGGGTATATATCTGTATAAATGTTTAACTAGTAAGAATAAGTACAATCAATTAAATAAAATATATATTTGTTAGAATCTTGAAACTATCTCAATTGCTTACTCCTTAAGTAAGGCTTTAGTATCTCTTAGATTATCTATTATAAGCTTTCATAGCTTGTTGTAGTCTAAATTTTATTGATAATTGCAAGAAAGGTATTTATATAAATTGAAGGAAGTGTTATACAGGTAGCTGTTTAAAACTCCCAGTATAAAGTGATTAGCTAAGATAAAATAAAATACTATATCAGGTTATAATATAATTAGATAGTGAAATAATATATTAGATCAAAATACTATTTTAGGTTATAATATAATTATGAATCTCAATAATACTAAGGGTCTTAATAATACTAAAGGTTATAATAACACTAAAGGTTATATAACTATAATCTCACATAATCAAAATTAGTATTATCATCAAATGTTCTATTATATTTCCTTCCTTTCTCTAAGTTAGACTTTAAGGTACAGTTTTAACTTAGAGAAATCTCTTTGTAACTGTTTTACCTCTTCCTCTAACTCCTTGATATTGTTCTGTATAAGTTGATATAGTTGGAATGTACTGTACTGGAAATGGTTTAAAGCACTGAGCTTGTACTTGAATAATTGATAGATTTGTTCAGCCATCCTTGAAGCATAGGCAGGGATTGCTCCTTTAAAGGCTCATTGGTAGATTTCTTTGTTCTTTCAGTTCTAGATATGTTCAACTTCTTCTTCCTAAAGTTATACAATTTGATAATACTTCTTCTATTTACTGATTCACACCAAGTGTTATCTTCATTAGATATTGTATATAATTGTTTAGGTTTTTTGCAAGGTTGATTTTTCCATCTCCTTAAGGTCTTCCAGTAGTTCTATATATCAGTATACCTTGATCAGGCTGACTCAGACTTTATAAAAGTTGTTTCAGCAGAGTATGGTATTTCTTGAGATGGTTTCAGTAAACAGTATATTAGGAAACTATTTTTAGTTCATAGTCTATAACTAGCATCTATACTCATAGGCTGTTTACAGGCTGTTTGCAGGCTGTTTTAGCTAGTTTGTGATTCACAATATTGTTCTAGTGGAGTTTTAGAGTAGTTTGTAGCTGTTTGTGACTGTTTACCAATAATAGTTCGTAGTCTATAACTAGTATCCATGTTTATAGCTATTTTGTTTATAGCTCTTAGTAAAATAGTTCACAGCTCTTAGTAAATTAGTTTATAGATTAATTAACCATTTTTCTGATATATAAGGTAGGATTGTTTCTGTCATTTTTTGTAACTGATATGTTATTCCTTTTATACTTACAATATAGTATAGTCTTTTCCATTTTGGATTCAATTTTGCTGACTATGATAACTCTACTATATTTCAGTATAGTAAGATTTAGTTACCAATCTTCAACTTTTCAGTCTCCTTGTATTCCTTGTCATAATTCTTCTTTTGGTGATCTTATACAATGGTGATAAATTCTTTTACCTTGTTTTAGACATTGTGTAATTCTTAAATTTTCTTTATCACATAGTATTCTATTTGCTCTTTCTAAGGGGTGTAGCTAAGTTTCAGGGTAGTTATCACTTGGTCTACCAGCTAATAAGCTTTTTTTCCATAAATAAGCTTAAAAGGAGTACACTTTGTTATTTCTTATTTTATTATCTATATTGTAAATAAGGCAGAAGATAGGTACAAGTCTCAATCTCCTCTTTGTGATTGTACTACTTTAGCAATTGTATTCTTGATGGTTTGATCTATCTATTTAGTAAGTTTATTTCCTTGGAGATGATAGGCAGTAGTCTTTATTAGGCAGATTCCAAAGTGTTATATCAATATCTATATGAATTCATTAATAAATTCAGTTCCTTGATCAGAGGTCATTTTGTAAGGTATCTTATAGTAGCAGATAATATCTTTGTAGCATCTGCAAGGGGCAAGGCTCTTGCTTTGGGGTACTTGGTCAGGTAATCCACTGCTACTATAGTATATTGGTTTTCTCTAAGTATTCTTAGTAGTAGTCTAACAATGTCTATTCCAATATGTTCAAAGAGTCCTCCAGGTATAATTAGTTATAAGACTTTAACTTTCTTTCCTTGGCACCTCTTCTGACAAGTGTTGCATCTTCTGATATATTTTCTAATATCTTCATATATGTTCTTTTAATAATATTTTTCTGATAATCACTGATATATGTTGTCTATGCTCATGTATCCTATAAGCTGATGATTGTAGGAGGTCTGAAGTACTATCTGCTTTTTATGTTTAGGAACTATAAGTTGTATCTATCCTCTGTATCATTAATAAAGTATATTATCCTTAATAAAATAGTTAAGTACTGTTGTTCATATAAGCTGTTGATTGTTTTAATTTATCATCCTAGTAAAGGTTAGATTACTAAAATAATCTAAATATCTATTATAGAGTTTAGTATCTATTGGGTAGATATATTCTTTTTGGTTTAGAGTATTGATCTCAGATAAATTAAGGTAGGTGTAAGAGAGTGTTTACATTCTGATAATTCTATCCTTTTCTATATTATATTATAAAATCATATTCTTACAGTATAGCTAACCATTGTATATACATTTCTATCAGGTTTGATTTGTTCTAAAGCTATTTGAGAGCTGAGTAGTCCAATATCAAAGTGAACTGTTTTCTAATCAGGAAGTGGCAGAAGTGCTATATAGCCCAAATGACTACTATATATTCTAGCTGGATGGCTCTATAGGAAGGTTCTGCTCTATAGGTAGCTCATTTTGCATAAGCAATTATATACTCTCTATCTTTATTATCTTGTGCCAAAATTACTCTAAGTTCAAATAACAATGTATCTGTATATAATTTGATCACCTTTATAAGATCCAACCTTACTATTACTAGTGTGTGGGTAAGTACTTCCTTGATTAGACTAAAGGCTGTTTGTGCAGCTGGTATCTATTCCCATGTTCTTCTTTTTTTTTTACAGTATGTACAAGAGTATGGTAATTTTAGAATATCTAGAGATAAATCTTTTATAGAACTAGACTAGTCCTAAAATCCTTATAGAGTTATGTTATCTTGTAGGGTCAGAAAGGCTTGACAATTTTAATCTTCTTTGGATCTGGGTAGATTTCTCCTCTATCAATTATAAATCTAAGATATTCAATCTTTTTTTGTTCAAAGTGGTATTTCATTAGCTTGATTCTTAGTTAATATTTTCTAAGCTATTCAAATACTTCCTTCAGGGTCACCATATGTTCTGCAAAGGTTTTGATATAGATGTTGATATCATTGATATATATAATTACTCCATGTCCAATCAGGTTGTAGAAGATCTCATTCATTGCAGCTTGGAAGGTAGCAGGTACATTGCAAAGTCTAAAGAACATTCTTGTAAATTTATACTGTCCAAATGGTATAACAAATGCTGATCTCTCTTGTGCTTCAGGTATCATTCCAATCTGGTTATATCCTGCCTACAGATCAAGGGTTGAGTAGATTTGCACCTTCTTCAACATGTTCTGTAAGTCTTCTAAGTATAGGATTGGGTATATATACTTCTTAGTAACTATGTTTAGCTTGTAGTAGTTAATAACCATTCTCTATCTATCCTTCTTTGATACTATACTGATAGGTGATACCTAGGGGCTCTTTGATCATATAATTACTCCTGACTCTAATAGTTCTTGAATATGCTTATATACAAAGTTATAGTAGTTGGTTAGCAATCTATAGGGTGCTTGCTTGATTGGTTTGGTATCTCTTGTATCAATATAGTAAGTAAAAAAGGCCTGGTCTAAGAGGTCCTTAGAGCTGATTGTAATGATTTGACTAAGAGAAAGACTCTAAAAAACTTTTCTTGCTTAGCCAGCAATATATGAGTAGTTATATTATCAAAATTGTGTAACTAACACTATGATCTAGTTTCATCAGGGTCAAGCTCAAAGCCTACATCACAAATACAGAAAGCAAGAAGTAGTACTCTCTAAGTTTATGAAGGATATAGTTGACAAGATCTATACACTTTTCCTTGGCTACAAATGGCTCCTTTCAGGATTTTATAGAAGAACTGTTGATATCTTTAAACTGACCTTTGCTGAAATTGCACAAATCCATCAAGCTATAAAAGAAGAAATTGCTCTGTTGCCCTTTAGTTTTAAGGACAAAACCTTCCTAGTTGAGCCCCCAGATATGACAGCCAACCCCCAAATTGTCTGATTTTTGTAAATTTACCACTATGCTCAATTTGGAGTTACTGTGACCTTCCATCCCTTTCTATTTTTAGTTATTGATGACTTTTATTTCTGCTTGATGACTTTTATTTTTGCAAAATGCCACCATCAGAGTCATTATACATTCTTTGCAATGATTGGATTATGTTTTCATAGTGAAGCCTTTCTTATTTTTCCTTAGTCTTTCAAATTTGTATAAACACCCTCTCTATTTCTATCTAAATAAATTAGTTTGCACAGAGTCTTAGTATATCTCAATATCAGTTATAGTAAAACCTGAATAATACAGCATGTAGCTGGTAGTAAGGATACACAAAGGGAGATATTGCATCCATAATTCTGAGCATTCTCAATGAATGAATAACTGGTTATTAGTACATTTGTCACAACATATTCATCGGCTCATATGAATTGATAATTTTTTTTTTTTTGTTCACTCAAATTGATAAAGCATATCTAGTTTGTCTAAACTTTGCAGAGCTTTGTTAAC